>RYFJ01000246.1:0-228111 GCA_003991445.1 Oryza meyeriana var. granulata
GCTGCGATCGCTATGCGCTATTCATAAGCTTGATGAGTTTACAATCTGTGAGAGCTCAGATTATGCATGGAGTTTAGTGCGTCGATGAGTTCTCTCCGGGCAGCATGGTGTTCAATTTCTACAAAGTCCTTGCTGGATCGGCCCGCAGTCTTCCACTGACGCAATCAAATTTGGGTTTTCACCGGTGATGATGCCGTTAAGTATCGGCACATCGGCTGGGAAGGAGGTTTTGGTTGCTGTGCTTGGTGGTGTCGGTTTCTTCTGCCCTGGCTGACAGTCTGCGATGTCGAAGGAACAAAATCGGCTAAGGATCGCAATTGATATCGTAAAATCAGTAGCAGTTAAGAGTGAAGTTGGGCTACAGAGATTACATGAGGAAGGCATCGGCAGTTTGGGTGGCATTGGCTTCAGGGGGATGAGTAGGTTGTTCTTCGAGGCGGCCGATGTTAGGCGACTGACAGAAGGAACAGTCTCATCGACGGCTTGAGGAGCTTGTGCTGAGGTTGGGGCGCACTGGGAGCATCGCCTCAGAATGTTTGGAGGCGATGTTCGGAGAAGGTTGAGGTTCTAAGCCAGTGACCTCGAGCTGAAAATGAAACTGATAAGATGATTGAGAAAGCGGGTAATGAATATAATATTGGCGCATGCCTGAGGAGATGAGGTTGAGGCCGATGTTGTTTGGGGCAGAAGATGCATCGTGCCAATGACATCGGCACCGGATTATCTGCTTTTTTGAGGAGGGGGAGTGCGCTAACTTCTTGCGTTTTTTGTCCTATCGACCGAGGCGGCCTTTAGCGAGAGCGATGGAGAGGGAGCATTGCGCCTAAGTTCGGAGTGGCAATGGGGTTGATACACGAATCGACCCGACTTCACTGTTGCTTGTTGTTTGGGGGCTCGAGCCGTGCATGGCGAAGCCTGCACAATTAAGACACATGAGCGATGGGGATGGCCTCAGATGATGATTAAGGCTCTGCGGGTTGTGTACCCTCTTCATCGGATTGATTAGTCAGGCCATCGACGGCGAGCAAACGTAGCAGGTGGCCCGTAGCGTGAATGAGAGTTTCTCTTTCTGACCACCATCGAACGATAAAGCTTTGTATGGCAGTGTCAAACATTCACCCTCGGTGGCGCGGCTAGAAGAAGGGTTTCTGTTAAAGTCGCATTCAGATCATACTCTAAGGTGCGTTGTTGACGGTTGCCCTGCTAAAGTTTGTCGATGAAGAATCGGCCGACGAAGTTGACCTAATAGGCAGCTGAACCGGGAGCCAGACCGATGGGAATGGTAAACTCATATGACTGGTTCGCGATCGGCCCCAGAGAGAAAAGCCAGTTGGTAGCGAGACAGGGGTAATGGCGATTGAGGAATATGGCTTCGACTCATAAATTTCCAAAGCGTTTAAGAGGGTCAAAGTTGGAAGGCTGTCGAATGATGAGGCATCATGGTATGGAACCTTAGAGAGTCGGCCTCCTTGGTGAAACGTACATAAACCTTGAAGCCACTGACTAAGTCCAGCGGGGGTTCGCTTGCCACCAGAACGAGCCGATGCAGTTCGCCCATTGGATGACCGATCGCGTAAATGGGATCCTGTCTCTGTGGTGAATGTGGCTGGAAAGAGGATTGGTTGATTGAAAAGAAGTCCCAAAGAAGCTCTGGGAGGTCATAAGCGTTGAGTCCAAGAGTTGCACGAACCACGAAGGACCCGTATGCCGACCTGGGCCTGGCCCGTGCCCGATAGTTTGGCTCGTATTGGTGGGAAGGCAGCGGATAAGGTAGTCGCACGAGAGGTATTAGCCCCAAGGGATCTGTTCTCCAATCGGCCAACACTCTGCAGGCATTGCATGTTTTGGTCGTCGCGGGCTCGAGTTAGTTGCGCACCCAAAAACAAACGTTCGGTATGCCAAAGTTCGAATAAGCGTATTTCTCAGGTCTCGACTGATCCAGTTCCCTATTGTGAATGGGATCAGTTGTGACTTCAGCCGGCCGATGTTACTTCCGTGGAACGCCGTGAGCAGCTGAAAGTCGAGCTTGGAAGGGAATTTGATGGGCTACTTGTCGTGTAAGGCAGGTCAGACGATAGTCAGCATCCAGCACCAGGTGGGAGTCATGCCCATGCCCGAACATGGAAGGCGTTGAGGGTGTCAGACCAGGAATAGAGGCCGATGCAAGAGAGGTTCATTCCTAACATCATTGGCCAGAGAGAGGTTGATCCCAGTGGCCGATATGCGATTCTTCCTAGAGGTTTCTTTGGGCCGATACACTGAAGTAACATCCCTCCACCATAGGCACTTGCTGGCTCATCGACCCTGAAGCATTGTCAAGGTCACTGACGGTAGCCATGGCGGAAGTTTCTTGATAAGGAATTACGTTGGGTTCAGCGACTTATGAAATCTGTGGACTTCGCTACCCATGGGGCCATCATAGAAGTTCGGGTATATCGGCGGCCGGGATCAAGATCTGGCCTCTTAAGATGCCTACTGAAAACAAGAACACGGACGAAGAAACAGGTGAAGAACATGGCGGATTGGGCATCTAGGCACAAAATCGGCGGGAAAAATACTCGACAGAAAGATTACCTCCGGAACTACGGATGCGGGATCGCATCAGAGAGAGAAGAAGGGAAAAGATGCAGGAATCGACGGCGAAGAAAAGGGGCAACGGTTCGTCTGGGTTCGCTGGAGCTTGTCGAAGTTTTGGGAAGATGAAGCGGTGATGCTCTGTTGATGTGAAAGCGTAAAAAAGGCTAGGCGAGAACGAAGCGTTTATAGAGATACGATGACGAGCGGGAATCGAGGCCGTTGGCACGTTTCAAAACAATTATGGCAAGTGGCTACCTTGGGCCGCCTCGGTGTGGAAGAAACCTGCGAGGCCAAAGTAAAGAATTTAAGTCCTATAGAAGAACTCCGAAATTGGGGGCATGTGTTAACGCCAAATTTGGTAAAGCCTGTATCAGATTCAGTCAAGAAGAAATTGCAGATAATATAACGAAGTTGACTCCAGAAGGGACCGAATCCGGGAAGGAGCCGTGAAGACAACAATATGGCGGTTAATTACTGTATCTATTAATTAGGCAGTGCTTATCTTAGGAAACCTAACCCCGTGTCCGGCTCGGTCTTATTAGTGTTTTCTTTATAAATTAGGAAATCATGTGCTGTGTCGGTCAATAAGGACTCATGTAACTCGGGGTATAAATAGCGTATGCCCTGGGTGCTTGTGTAAAAATCATCACTCGATCAAACAACATTTGGCGCATCGCCACCCTTTTGACGGGTTTTTGCTTCTCGAGCCGAGCTGCATCGGTTTAAGTTCGACTCCTGCGAGCAGGGTAAGTCTCGTCACCCCCGGCTACCTATCGCTAGGACTTCCTCGGTTAGGTCCGATATTCTAGTCGGTTTATGTAGTCGGCTTACCACGATATATTTTTTTGTCTATGGCTACATCAAGTTCAGTTTGATCTCATAGATTGATTAGGTATATCACATCACGCGTGCGTAGATCGTATCGGCTTACTGGGAGCGGTTTATCAACAGTTTGTGCTGCATCGGTTAGGTCCGACCTATTAAACTGCCAGTTGATAAATCGTTCCGCTAGGTTGATACTTTGTGTGCAAGCGTCTTATCAGGGTGTATAGCCGATAAGTTATCATATTTTACATCACGATCGCATCAGATCTATTGGCCTATCGAGGTATTGTTATCATCATCAGTCTGTGCTGCAACGGTTGGGTCCAATCTACTAGACTGACGATAATAACTTTACTCTTAATAAGCCGATGGGTTTCATGCGGTGTTTTTATCGGAGTGCTTAGCTGATAAGATATCTCTTAAATATAGCCGATTATACTGCTTGCCTTGTTATACATTCTTGCCTGATCGGCTAAGGGCTAGCCGATGTTTATTCTACCGATCCGAGCGCGAGCACAGGTAAGCTCCCGGGCACGAGCTTAGTCAAGTTCCCGGGCACGATCAGTGTGCAAGGACCCGGGCATGGGTACAAGCGAGCACCCAGGCACGGGCACGACCTCGGGTAAGGACCCGGGCACGAGCACAGGTAGGAACCCGGGCATGGGTACGGACAGCGAACGAAGATCCCGGGTGCGGGCACGAGCAAGGGCCCGGGCATGGGTGCGGGCATTATCTTCGCGTCGACACTAGTAATTTTAATCGCGATCGGCTGGAGTTTACTTAATCTATTTGCTTATGCATCCTTTTTACTTATTTTATTTTATCAAGTTTACAGCCGATTTTTGAGCATCCCTTCGATGATCGGCTAGTTTAATGTTTGTTTATTATTATGCTATTGCTCATGCCATCATCGGCTTCCAGTCGATGTATAAGCGCTATAGTTCAAATCGGCCATCGACCGATAAGACGAGTCCAGATCGGCTTCCAGCTGATTGGCTCATGAATCTAATATTTTCTCTCCTTGTCAATTGCAGGGTCAAATTGACTGGCACGCCTACGAACCTCAAGATTTTAGGACCTGCACTGGAGTGAAGCAAATCTCCCAGGCCTTCGCGTGTCTCCCAGACGCCGGACGGCCCCCGGCGGTTTTCGGCGTCAACAGTAGGCAACTCAACCCACGGGTAGCCAATCACTTGGCGCTGATTCACATCTGCCTTACGGAAGACTCATGTGCCAGCTAGTGTTATGGCATTGAAGAAATGGGAGTTTAGGGACCTAAAGCAAGGCAATCGTTCTGTGATAGTATCTTCACGAGTTTAATCGCCTGGCCAGATACGCAACAGAAGATGTGCATGAAGATGAGGACAAGCAGGAAAACTTCTTGGTAGGACTCAACCCCAGCTATCTGTTCAGTTGATAGCTAGTGATTACGTGGATTTTCAACGACTGGTAGACAAGGCCATTCGCCAGGAAGCCAAGCACAAGGAAATTGACGCGATTAAGCGTCGTATGATGAACTTCAAGGAACAATAGGGACCAAGTCAGCGGCTTCGCTACACCATTCCATATCAGGGTGGATCCTCTTCTGGATCCCAGAATCGCCAGACTTCCCAAGCTCGACCTCAGTATGTCAGTAGGTCAGCTCTGCAACAACAGAAGAATTCAACCCCTTGGCCACCAACTTCCGCATCCGCACCGGTATCTGGGGGAAATGTTCGCAGGGACAACAGCGGAAAGATCCTCCTCTCCTACAGTTGTCAAGAGCCTGGGCACTTCGTCTATAAATGCCCGAAGCCCAAGCACCCACAAGGACAAGCACTTCCCCGCAACAGCAACGGCAACAACTCAACTCGGGGACATGTCAAGCACGTCACGGCAGAGGACATTTAGGTCGCACTAGACGTCATTGTGGGTATGCTTCCTATTAATTCCATACCTGCAACAGTTTTATTTGATTCTGGAGCAACGTATTCATTTATCTCTTGAAGATTTGTGGGGCAGCACGGTTTAAGGGTAGAAAGTCATAGAAATGCTATGGTGATCACTACCCCGGGAGTCAAATGCCAGCTCGTCATTTTTGTCCCTCTGTGTCCATAGAAATCGAAGGGGTTTCTTTCTTTACCAATCTAATACTCCGGACACTAAAGACCTAGATGTCATTCTCGAGATGAATTGGCTTACCCAATTTCAAGGAGTGTTGGACTATGCCTGAAGAATTGTTACCTTGAATAATGTTTCGGACCAACCAGTGGCATTCTATGCTCAACCTGCCCAATCTAACCAACAAGTTTTACATCAAATCTATCTCAAAGAAATTCTTGTCGTCGAGGACTATCCTGATGTGTTTCCAGAAGAATTACTGGGAATGCCACCTCAGAGGAAAATTGATTTTCAGATTGACCCTATCGGAACTCCTCCTATCTCCAAAAGACCCTATCGGATGGCTACCAATGAGCTGGCAGAAGTAAAGAAGCAATTGGAAGAATTGAAAGAGAAAGGGTATATTTGTCCTAGCACATCACCTTTAGGGAGCTCCAGTCATCTTTGTGGAGAAGAAAGATAAAACGAATAGAATGTGTGTGGATTAGCATACTCTCAATGAAGTCACCATAAAGAATAAATATCCTTTACCCAAGATAGATGACCTCTTTAACCAACTAAAAGGAGCTTGGGTATTCTCTAGGATCGATCTCTGATCTGGGTGTCACCAACTACGAATTCGTGAGGACGACATTCCAAAGACAGCCTTCACAACCTGTTATGGACTGTATGAGTGCACGGTTATGTCTTTTGGGTTGACAAATGGTCCTGCATTCTTCATGAATTTAATGAACAAGGTATTCATGGAATACCTAGATAAATTTATATTTTTTTCATAGACGACATTCTGATTTACTCCAAGTCTGAAGAGGAACATGAACAACATTTGGTTTTGGTTTTGGAGAAGCTCCGTGAACACTAGCTCTATGCTAAGTTTAGTAAATGCGAGTTTTGGTTATCTGAAGTGAAGTCCTTAGATCAGGTGATCACCGCTCAAGGAGTGGCAGTATATCCCTCTATCGTGGAGTCTATCATCAATTGGAAGCAACCCAAGTCAGTTACTCAGATCCGCGGTTTCTTGGGTCTAGCAAGTACTATTGACGGTTTATTGAGAATTTCTCAAAGATAGCCAAGCCTATGACTCAGTTGTTGAAGAAAGGAAGAGAAGTTCGTGTAAGCACCCTCGTGTGAAGAGGCATTTCAATTCCTCAAAAAGAAGCTAGTTTCAACTCCAGTGTTGAAACTACCGAATGTCCACAAAAGCTTTCATATTTACTGTGATGCATCTCGCTAAGGCTTGGTTTTGTTCTTATGCTAGAAGGACATGTGGTAGCTTATGCCTCAGACAGCTATGGCCACATGAGAACAATTACCCTACCCATGATCTAGAATTGGCTACCGTGGTTCATGCTTTGAAGATTTGGTGCCACTATCTCATTGGGAATCACGGTGAGATATACACCGATTATAAGAATTTGAAGTATATCTTTACCCAACCAGATTTAAACCTACATTATAGAAGATGGTTGGAGTTGATCAAAGATTATGATGTGGGAATCCAAAGAATTGGCTACTCTGGAGGCCAAACCTTTGCTACTAGATCAAATCCGTGAAGCTCAGAAGAATGACACCGATATCCGGGAACTCAAGAAGAATATGAGAAGAGGTAAAGCCATGGGTTTTGTTGAGGATGAGTATGGAGCAATGTGGGACGGAGAATGCATCTGTGTCCCCAATGACCCTGAATTGAAGAAGCTTATATTGCGGGAAGCACATGAAAGTCATTATTCCATCCATCTTGACAGTACCAAGATGTACCAAGGCCTGAAGGATAAGTATTGGTACATCAGCATGAAAATGAGAGATAGGTGAATTTGTGGTTATATGTGATGTGTGCTAGCATGTTAAGGCAGAACATCAGTGGCCAACAGGATTGTTGCAACTGCTTAAGATACTTGAATGAAAATGGGAGGAAATTGGTATGGACTTTATCACCGGTTGTTGATGTTTTACACCGGCAATAAATATATGGGGCTACTCGACGGATGGAAACTTGATGGATTACAAAGGAACACAGAGAGATTTTATACTGGTTTAGGACCTTGATGTGAGGTAATACCCTACATCCAGTTGTGGTGTTATTCCTTTGAGGATTTGCGGTGGTGATTCTGGTGAACCAACTCAACCTGCCCTCAAGGGGCGCCCTGCCTCCCCTTATATACTAGGGGACAGGGTTACAAGGTAGGAGTCCCAACCGGATTACGGCCAAGGTATCTCCTCTTAGAGATATAACGCACCCAACTAGGACTGTGTTTTCCTTATCGTACAAGGCAAAGTCTGCCGAGTGTGGCTATATCCCTAATTACAAGGCTAGGCCCATCCTCTATCCGAGTGGCCCATATGCTTGTCATGAGGTACCTGGGGCCCATGGCACCCACAGTAGCCCCTGAGACCTTCATAGTTGAGTCACAGCTGATGCCGAGTGCTCATCCTCCACGGTGAAGTCTTTCCGAGTGCATTGCTCCCGAGTACTCTTTGTCCGAGTGCTTCTTCTCCCGAGTCCTGTTTCATGTCAGCTGGCAGTGAGGCTATGAAGGGCTCCATGTAGAAGTATGAATAGTGTGCGCCGAATAGGCGCACCTATTAGGTGTAGCCCCCGACTTTGTGCTTAATTGTGAAAACAATTAAACATAAAGTCAAAGATCTTCAACCTTGTAGTCTTTCCCGAGTAGATTACTACTGGTATATGAGACTCTTCGGTATCATGTCAACCGGAATATGATTTATAGTCTTACCGAGTAGGGAACTACTCGTATGTAGGACTCTTCGACTTCATGTCAGTCGGAATGGGTATTTATAGTCTTGCCGACTAGGATGCTACTCGTATATGGGACTCTTCAGCGTCATGTCAGCTGAAAAGAGGGGTTTATAGTCTTTCCCGAGTGGCGTCCCACCCAGAAGTTAGACTCCTCCGCGTCATGTCAGCGGGAATGAGAAATTTATAGTCTCTCCCGAGTAGTGCACTACTCGAAAGTTAGACTCCTCCGCATCATGTCAGCGGGAATAATGTTGCTCATGGGAACCGATGGCCACGCATGTAGGCCAAGTACCACTTTATGAAAATAAATCCACGGCGTGGTCAGGTGTACTCGAGAAAGATACCTGCATCCCAATTTTAATGAAGACCAGCTTGTGATCCTTGTAAAGATATATCTTCGAGACCTGGTGGATAAAACAGATACCCAAACATATATGTTTAGCAATAAGGCTTTCATGAAACATATCTATTTACCTCATCGGCTCCTGTTAGTAGCACTAGTGCTATAATTTCAACTCAGCCTGTGGGCGGCCCACATGGAGCATGCTACTGTAAGAACTCATATCTTGGTGGCTGCTACCAAATAAGCCGGCCTGAGCCGACCTACCCAGCATAGCTCTATAGAAGTATCATCCATCGCATGTCAGGATGAGTTTTTTGGTGTCAGTAACCGCAATCAGCCAGAGAAATCCTTATTTGCAAGCCTTTCCGACTTATGTTCTGGATGCAACCTGGTTGCCACATAAGCCTGAGTAGGTATATTGCAGGATCTGCTTGCCCTCCTCAGGTGTGACGTGGTGCATGAGAACTCCGGATGCGCTTTGACGATGTAAGTCTTCTCTGACTTTAGGAGAGCCGAGCAGGGTACCCAAACCTTGCATTAGCATAGGATTCGGCTAGCGACCCTCATGGGGCATACCCTACCCAACCGAGTTATAGCCAAGCAAGGTACCCAAACCTTGCACTAGCATAGGATTCAGCTGGCGACCCGTATGGGGCGTACCTAACCTGACAGAGTTGTGACCAAATAACGTACCCGAACCTAGCATTAGCATAGGATTCAGCTGGCGACCCTCATGGGGCGTACCTCACCTAGTCGAGTTGTATACGACCCCCAACTAGCGCCGGAGGTCGGTTGTCAGCTCACATGGAGCGTAGCCGGGGAAGATGTCGTCCCGACTAGCGCAAGTACTCGGTCAGTAGCCCTCGTGGAGCATCCCGAGTATATTTTGGCAAACTAGTCCAGCCCCTAAGCGTAGGAGATAGGCTCGCAGCCCTGAGTTCCTGTCACGCGTATCCGGAGCTGGCCATGCACTATAAAGATACCAGATGAGTAGCATCTGATGATGAAAACAATCACCCGAATAAAATGTATTTTACAATATATGTAAATACGTGTTCTTCCTCTTTTTGATATTAATTTCCTCGAGTAGTTGACCCCTTACGTTTAAACACTCTGCCCGACTAGTCATAGCCCCCTAGCGTCGGGAGTTGGCTCGTGGCTCTTTCCCAGACACGCGTTTTGGGTGACTTGAGTTCGTCTTTCATGGAGCAAAGTTTCACGGATCAGGATTTATGCTACTCGAGTACTTTTGCAATCATTTAAGAGCAAAAACAGAAAAAAGTGCAGCTTGTACACCTATTAGGTGTAAGCGACTGCGGCATTGCTAAAGCCGAGTGAAGAAATATTTATCAGGAAGCGACTTAGCTGTTTGGTATTTCGGAGTGGGGATGCCATCCTTGCGTTTGAGCTTGTGAGCCCCCTAGCATGTCACTTGTTGTTCTGATAGTCTTCAGTTGTAGGAGGTCGAAGACGGTTGTGTGCCACAATGAAGCCGCCTGACTTGCGTTTGCGATTCCCAGCTTTAGTCGGGACCACGTCGTCGGTGCCCTCCTGCTTCTTCTGTCAGGATGTCTTCTTGTCATCGAGGGCGTCAGCAATAGCGTCGGCCGAGTCGGCGTACTTGTTCGCCACGTCGAATAAAGCCTTGACAGAATTGGGAGGCTTCCGTGTGAATTTAGCAATGAACGAGGTGTCTTTGACTCCTTTTCGACAGGCGGCGATGACGACCTCGTCCTTGATCTCCAGGATTGAGTTCTTCTTCTCAGAAAACCTCTTGATGAAGTCACGAACAGACTCGTTCTTCCTTTGATGCAACTGATATAAGTCATACTCAGAAGATGGCCTTCGTATGTTTCCTAGAAATTGGCGATGAAGCGTTCCCGGAGTTCTCCCCAGGAGCCGATTGATTGCTTGGGAAGTCCTGTTAGCCATATCCTTGCTGAGTCAGTTAAAGCGACTGGGAGGTAGTTAGCCATGACTTTGTGATTTCCTCCAGCTGCTCGGATCGCCAGAGTGTAGACCGTGAGCCAGGACTCGGGATTGGTCTTGCCGTCATATTTGTCGATGCATGTAGGATTGAAACCCGACGGCCCGTCGACCTGTTGTAGCTCCTGGGTGAAGGCCGGTATGCCTTCGTCTTCATAAGGGCTCCGACTCCGAATACGGTGGCGAAACCGCTCATGGTGGAGGCCGAAACGCTTGTTCTTGTCTTCCAGTTGGCGTTGCTCATCTTCTTCTCGTTCACGGCGCCGAGCGATGATGCCTTGCCGAAGGTCGCGCCGTAGTCGGTCTCGGAGGTCCTGATCGTCCCAACGGTTGCTTTGACGTCGCCGGTTGTCGTTGGGGTTGCCAAATGATGCCTGACGTGCCTCCGTATGCGCCTGACTGGAGCCAGCTGCTCGGCGTCACTTTGAGGTAGATGAGACTATCGTTGGGGATGCCGACCGGTTGGTCGGTATGAGGGTATCACCTGACTGTTGGTGCTGCTGACATGCAGCAGCGGTAAGCATGGCTTTTATCCTTGCGATCGTCGGGGTGGCCTAGTGATCAGGCCTGAACTGGACTGTATACAGTAGAGTTGTGGCGGCCATGACATTCTGTTGAGGAGTAATGAAGACATCGTGGTCGCAGACTCGGGTTTGGAGGATTTGTTGCTGTACAGTCCACCTGGCCCTACGTAGAGCGTCGTGCCGGCGTCTTGCTTCTTCCTCTTGTTGCTCTCGCAGTTGGTGTGCTTCCTCCTCTTGCTGCTCGCATAGTCGGCGTGATTCCTGAGTAGGAGTAGAGCCTTTGGATGCCATGAAGATTTCTCGTGGTGGGGAGAAGCTTGCTGAACTGCTGTCCGACTTAGAGTCAGAATCCGACTGAGAGTCGTAGTCAGAATAGTTGATGGGGGTGATTATAACTCCGACCTCCCTAGATCCGATCTCGAGCGGCTCTGGGCCGTATCCGAGTCGAACTCCAGAGGATCGGGTTTGCCACATCGGATGTTGTCTGAAGATAACCATGGCGTTGCCGAGTCTGTATGGGAGATTGACGATCTCTTCCCTTCTTAGCTCGATCTTGGCTAGCTCAAGGCCGAGTCCGAGTCCGAGTCGAACACTGAAGGAAAGAGTTGTCCCGAGACCCGGACAAGATGAAGATTGCCGCAGCAAGTCGATGAGGGTTGCTGCAGCGTCGTGTGGACCGACTGGCGCAGAGTCAGCTGGTTCCCTGGTAGATCGGATCGAGTCCGAGTCGGCCAAGGTGAGATTGCCGATCTGGTCGGCGACGAAGTCGAGGCTTCCGAATGCAATTGTATCTCCGGGGGAGAGTTTGCCGCCGTCGACTCCGGTTGCTGGATCCATCGAGCTTGTAGATGTAGATCGCGCCAAAGCCCTTACCTGGCACGCCAACTGTCGATGTTTTACACCGGCAATAAATATATGGGGCTACTAGGCGGATGGAAACTTGATGGATTGCAAAGGAACACAGAGAGATTTTATACTGGTTCAAGCCCTCGATGTGAGGTAATACCCTACGTCCAGTTGTGGTGTTATTCTTTTGAGGATTTGCGGTGGTGATTCTGGTGAACCAACTCAACCTGCCCTCAGGGGGCGCCCTGCCTCCCCTTATTACTGGGGGACAGGGTTACAAGGTAGGAGTCCCAACAGGATTATGGCCAAGGGATCTCCTCTTAGAGATATAACGCACCTAACTAGAACTGTGTTTTCCTTATCGTACAAGGCAAAGTCTGCCGAGTGTGGCTATATCCCTAATTACAAGGCTAGGCCCATCCTCTATCCGAGTGGCCCATATGCTTGTCATGAGGTACCTAGGGCCCATGGCACCCACACCGGTCTTCCCCATATCGAAGGTGGTTACAATTTAATTTGGGTGGTTGTTGATAGGTTGATGAAGGTGGCACATTTTATCCCCGTAAAAACTACTTGCTCTGGTGGTAAGTTAGCAGAGCTTTACTTCGCAAGGATTGTGTGTTATCATGGGGTGCCTAAGAGGATAGTGTCTAAACGAGGCAGTCAATTCACCTCAAACTTTTGGTAGAAATTGCAAGAAGAAATGGGAACACGATTGAATTTTAGCACTGCATATCATCCCCAGACCAATGGTCAAACAAAACTGACTAATTAGATCCTTAAGGATATGCTTCGAGCTAGTGCTCTTGATTTTGGAAAGATATTGGATAAAAGTCTTCCTTATGCCGAGTTCTCCTACAATAACAGCTACCAGGCTAGTTTGAAGATGGCACCATTTGAAGCTTTATAGGAACGAAAGTGTAGAACTCCGCTCCTTTGGGACGAAACAGGAGAGCGTCAAGTTTTCGGAACTGATATCCTAAGAGAAGTAGAGGAAAAGGTCAAAGTAATACAAAAGAATCTCAAAGTGGCCCAGTCTAGGCAGAAGAGTTACGCGGATAATCGTTGTAGAGACTAGAGTTTGAAGTAGGTGATAATGTGTACCTGCATCATGCCAGTCCGGGGAGTACGATGGTTCAATACAAAAGGGAAACTTGCACCTAGATATGTGGGCCCATTTAATATTTTGGACAGAAGAGAAGTTGCTTATCAGGTCGAACTACCGACATCTTTGGGGGATGTACATGATGTGTTCCATGTCTCTAAGGTTAAGAAATGTCTACGGGTGCCATCCGAACAAGCAGATCCGACGTAGATTGAGTTACAGGAAGACTAAACTTATGTGGAAAAACCCATCAAGATTTTGGACACCTCGAAAAGACATACTCGGAGTCGGGTGATTTTATACTGTAAGGTTCAATGGAGTAATCACTCCTGAGGATGAGGCAACTTGGGAACATGAAGATGAGTTAAAGTCAGCTCATCCGCATCTCTTCGTCAGTGCTTCCAAATCTCAAGGACGAGATTCTCTGTAAGAGGGGTAGGTTTGTAACGCCCTAAATTCACCCTAATTTATAAATCATGTTTTATTGCACTTCTAGAAATATTAAAAATCCTAAAAGAGCCTTCAACAATTAAAAATCACCAAGAATGAGCTTAATTTGGCTTGTGGGTATTTTTCTTAAATTTCCCATGCCTTAAAATACACCCTCAATTTTTACTGAAATTTACATAGCACAATAACTCATTTTTAATCCACAAAAACCTTTAATAGTTTTTCTATAATTAAGTAACTAAAAGAAATCCCTTTTCCCCTTGAGCCGGCTTTGGCCCAACCATCCCTCTCTCTCTCTCTCTCTACGGCCTAGCTGGTCTCCTCTCCTCCGCACTCGTGCCAAGTTGCTCTTCCTCCCCTTGGGCCGGCCTAGCAACACGGCCCGGCCGAGCCGTCCCTGTGCCTGCGGATGTCGTTAGGTGGGGCCCGCCTGTCATCCCTCTCCTCTCGCTGCCCCGCCCATGCCGGTCGATCTACTCCACCTCCGCCGCCACCAAATACGCCTCGTTGGCGGCCATTTATTCAAATTGATTGGGGGGACATCAATGCCCGCGCCCTCCCTATCAATTCCCCAATCAATCCCGGCTCCGTTTTCCAGCCTCAACGCATGGGGGAGTTCTTTCTCCAACTATGGCGCCGCAAGGATCACCGGCGACTGGTTCCCCTCTTCCCCCATGCCCCTTCCTTTCTTCCGACGGCCTATAGAGCTCCCTCTCCACCTTCTCTCGCTCGTTTTCCCATCGCCCGAGTCCTTTGCCCATCTCCTCGTCGTTGGATCATCCGCCCTGAACTCTGCCACCACCACCTGTCTTCGGTCGTGCTTCCCCGGTGAACGGGACCTCTTCAGCCGCCGCCTTCCATGCGGTCGGCTATCAACCCGACACCATCCAGCACACCGACCTCGCCGCCGACTCAGTGTTCGCTGCTTCCTCGCCGTGCTTGTTGGGGTGAGGATCGCCGCTCCCTCCTCTCCCCGTTTGGCCTTTCCCACGGCATCGCCACCATGCCGGTGGTCGCCGGTGGCAACCATCTAGTCACGCGCACTGCCTCACCCTGGCCGTGCCCGCGTGGCGGCCGCGTCATTGTGCCCACCCGCGTGGCCGCCTTGGTTGGCAGCCGCTTTGAGAGGCTGGCTGTCGATGCTTTGCACCAGCAATAAAACTATGGGGCTACTCGGCGAAGGTGAATTTGGTGGACTGCAGAGGAACACAGGAGAATTATATTGGTTCAGGCCCTCAAGGTGAGGTAATACCCTACGTCCAGTTGAGGTGTTATTCCTCTAAGGTGTATGGCGATCGATGATCTGGTTGTTCTTGTTGTGCTTGCCCTGAGGGGTGCCCTGCCTCCCTTTATATACTAGGGGACAGGGGTACATGATAAGGATCCCAGCCGGATACGACCAAGGGATTTCCTTCTTAGAGATAGAGTCCTATCCGACTAAGACTATGTTTTCTTATTATACAAGGTACAGCCTGCCGGGTGCTATCTTATCTCTAATTACATGGTTCGGCCCATCCTCTATCCGAGTGGCCCATGTACTAGTAATGAGGTACCCGGGGCCCATGGCCTCCACAGTAGCCCCTGAGACCTTCATAGTTGAGTCACAGCTGATGCTGAGTGCTCGTCCTCCACGGTGAAGGTTGCCCGAGTGCAGTGCGCCCGAGTACTCTTTGTCCGAGTAAGTCTTCTCCCGAGTCCTGCTTCATGTCAGCTAGCAGCGAGGCTATGAAGGGCTTTATGTAAATATATGAATAGTGTGCGCCGAATAGGCGCACCTATTAGGTGTAGCCCCCAACTTTGTGCTTAATTATGAAGACAATTAAACATAAAGTCAAAGATCTTCAACCTGGAAGTCTTTCCCGAGTAAATTACTACTGGTATTTGCGACTCTTCGGTATCATGTCAACCGGAATAAACTTTATAGTCTTGCCGAGTAGGAGACTACTCCTATATAGGACTCTTCGACTTCATGTCAGTCAGAATATGTGTTTATAGTCTTGCCGAGTAGGATGCTACTCGTGCATGGGACTCTTCAGCGTCATGTCAGCTGGAAAAAGGGGTTTATAGTCTTTTCCGAGTGGCGTCCCACTCGGAAGTTAGACTCCTCCGCATCATGTCAGTGGGAAAAGACATTTATAGTCTCTCCCGAGTAGTGCACTACTCGAAAGTTAGACTCTTCCGCATCATGTCAGCGGGTAAAATGTTGCTCATGGCAACTGATGGCCACGCATGTAGGTCGAGTACCACTCTGTGAAGACAAATCCATAGCGTGGTTAGGTGTACCCGAGAAAGATACCTACATCTCCAATTTTAATGAAAACCAGCTTGTGATCCTTATAAGGATGTATCCCCGAGACCTGGTGAATAAAACAGATATCCAAACATATATGTTTAGCAATAAGGCTCTCATGAAGCATATCTGTTTACCTCATCGGCTCCTGTTAGTAGCACCAGCACTATAATTTCAACTCAGCCTGCGAGCGGCCCACATGGAGCATGCTACTGTAGGAACTCATATCTTGTTGGCCCAGTGCGGACTGTGTAGGCCCAAGCCCATCTAGTCGGCATTGGTTATAAAAAGACGGGGAGAGAGAAAAAGATTCCGTCGTCTTCCCCAAATCAGCCAATCTCTTCGTCTTCCACCTTCGCGCCCAACTTTTCGCCCCCCGCTCGGCTAGGGTTAGCTGCTGCTATTCCCCACCCGAACTCAGGCGATTTCAATCCTCCTCGTTTGCTCCAAGCCCCCGATTTGTTTTTCCCCAAATCTCACCGCCTCCAGTCATGCCGAAGGCGTCGGATCTTGTGGGTACGCCGGGGAGTTCTTGGCCGGTGTCAGATTGTGGCTCGGTGAAGTTGAAGCGGCTGGAAAGTGAACTGAAGTTGCCCAGCCAAGAGGTGATTCGCTGGCGACCGGCTAGGGATGAGTCGGTCCCTAATCCCCGGCCTGGTGAGACGGTAGTTTTCGCCTCTTTTTTCGATCGAGGCTTGTGCCTTCTGTCTTCTGATTTCTTCCACCGCATTCTCGACTTCTATGGGCTGGAGTTGGTGCATTTGAACCCCAACTCAATTCTTCAGATCTCTATATTTGTTACTCTTTGCGAGTGCTTCTTGGGTGTTGAACCCCATTTCATCCTCTTCCGACATCTGTTCCATATCAAGCCTCAACCCTCCAAGAGCAATATCAATGTGATTGGGGGGGCCGGTCTTCAACTGAGGAGCGACGGGAAGAAGACGTATCTCGATTTGCCCTTGAAATCTTCTCTGAAGGGCTGGCACAAGGAGTGGTTTTATTGTGCCGATCTGGCTCCCTCCTTGCGGCCATTTACCGGCTTGCCGCCTGTGGTTTTGCCGAATTGGTTAGCAGAGCCGTCCTTTGAAGAAATGGGCCAGGCACATCTGCTGTTGACGAAGATAGATGACCTCAAGAGGCCAGCTTGACACGTCCTTGGGTGGCTCGCCGTTTTCTGACAAGGCGCATTCAGCCGCTAAAGCTTAGGAGTGCATTCGGCTGGGCCTTTAAAGGCAAAAACGATCCTGACCGAGTAAGCAACAAGTCGGCGGACAAGGGGGCGGTGACCGAGACTTTGTTCGGCTACTTCTCTGAAGGGGTGATCGCAACTGAAGATGACAGTCATCGGGTTGCAGCCTACAGCTCCATTCGGCCCCGGACCAAGGTAACTTTTGATCCTCATCTGTGATGAATGCCCGTGGAATTGTAATTGTTCAGCATTGCGTGACACATTTAGTTGACTAACTTATAGTGGCATGAAGAATTTGATGAAGACTCCCGCCCGTTGTCGGCCGTTGCGTCGAAGAAGAGGCCGAGGAGTCCCTCTGCTACCCAACCCGACTCCAAGAGAGCGGGGAAGAAACCGATTTTGTATCGGGGCAAGGGGGCCATGACAGCGCGTGCCGTGGCAGGGAGCCTGAAAATAAGGGACGCCGTCGCCGCGGCGCCCAGGCGAGCAAGTCCCAAGTTGAGACCTGGGGGTTTGAGCCCAACGTTGTCGAGCCCGGCCGCAGCACCACCGAGGGGCCGGCATGAGCAGATGCCGCCAGGGGCGGGGGCACCCAAGCCGACCACGCCGGAATCGGAGCCGACTCGGGCTGATGCGCCACCGCCGACTGTGACGCCGACCGGGCCGACTGCCGGAGCTGGCGCTTCGCCGGGGACCGGGTCACCCGTCAAGAAGCTGAAGTTCTCCAAGAGGTGCGCTGCTCCGGGTCTTCTGAAATTCTTGTGTTATGTGTTGAAGTATCATCTTGATGTCTTGTTTCGTCGTGCAAGAAGCGGGCCGATATCGATCTCAAGGAGATCAATCCAACCGCTCCCCTTGAAGTGCCTGCCCCAGCCGAGCCGGCGGCCGCAAACACACCTGCTGGGCCGGTGGCCAGCCCGGTCGCGGAGACCGAGGTGGTCCCGACTGCAGGGTCGCTGCCGCCACCCGACCAAGAGGTGGCTGCTGAGGCCGAGGCCCCAGCCCCTAAAGTGTCGCCCGTCGCGGAGGGTGCGGACGGAGCCCCTGAGCCGGTCCCTGAAGTCGCGGGGGACGGTGCCGCTGAGGCCAGGACCCCATCGCCTTTGTGGCCGTCGCCGTCGCCGTCGCCGCCGCCGGAGATCCAGCACCTACCCCGGATTGAGGCTCCTCCACGCGTGATGCCCCGGAGATTCACATGGACGGCTCCCGATGGGACAGCGAAGAGCTTCAAGCTTGACGAAGTCGTCGCGAAGAGGGAGCGCGAAAGCTTGCTTCGCGCCACCATCAGCGGGTCTCAGGGAGTCGCGGTATGATTCTTGTGGTAGAGCCTTGGCAATCTTCTTGTTTTGATGTCTGACTCCGTCCTTGATCCGTCTTTTATCCTGAGCAGAAGCTTGTCGACCGCAATGAGGCGATGACGGAAATCTTAGTCGAGGTGGCTCCCCATCTCGCGGAACTGGAGCAGCTCCGGGCGTTGAAGGCCGAGATGGAGGCACGTCATGCGGGGAGGGAGGCCTGGCTGAAGAGTGGCGCCAATCAGCTCAGGGAGGAGACATGGGCCCTAGCCCGAAAGATCAGAGGTAAGATCCCCGAGTACATCTTCCCGACTGGACCGTTGATGCATTCATCCAGCTGCGTTGTTCCCGACTGCCCAGTTGTGTCATGACTGCACGGTTGAGCTCTTGGCTAATCTGTGGTGCAGACCTCGAAGCGGAGTTAAAGACCCGAACAGAGAGGGAATCGCAGCTAAGGAGGCCGAAGAAGCCAAGGCCGAGCTCGAGAAGGTCAAGGCCGACCTGACAAAGGCCAACACCGAGCTTGACCGGGAGAAGTCCGAGTTGAAGGAGGCCATCGTCAAGCTCGGTAAGGAGAAGGCTGAACTGGAGAAGACCGTGGCCGGGTGGGAGGCCGACTACGAAAGTAAGTCCTCAACCTGACTGTGATCTTAGCCAATCCATTAGTTATTCTGTGTGTAGCCGAATCTGACAAGTTTACTTGCCGGCGGACCTGGGCAGACATGAGAGCCAACGTCCAGGCCCAGTATCGGTTCTACACAGAGGAGATAAGAGTGATCAGGGAGTCACGGGAGGCCCTCGTCGGTCCGTGAAAGGGCTCCTTGACCTCATAGATCCCCGCCCTGTGGGGACCAGTTGCAGCAGAATCCCCCAGATAGAGGCGCGTCTCGAGGATGCACCGAGTGCCTTGAAAAAGTACTCGGATGAGCATGTTGTCGCCGGCGTGGCCCATACCCTGGCGATGACCAAGTCCATCTACCCAAGGGCAGATATTGAAGCCATCGGGGAGGGGTTTGCCGAAGAGACGACGCCCGAGGAGGCGCTGGAGCTGATTGCCCGGGCGAAGCCGACTGCTGAAATAATTACCCGAGACCTGGGTCTGTAAGGGCAACATGTTATGTAGTCGGGATATAAAACTTGTGTAAACAAGCATGTGTAAATATGTGTGCAATGCCGCCAAGCTTATTATTCAGTTGTCATTAGCTTTACTTGACCGTGTAGTATGCACCGAGTTAGTCTGTCAGAACTTAATAAAAATCGTTCGAAGTAAGAAGCTGTACTCGGGCAAACGTGACAGTCATAGTAAGGCTTCATAACCAAAGTGAAATAAGCTCGTATGTTATTGACAGAGCACATATATACATGCAGCCCCCGACTCACTACTCGGTTGATACAAGCGGCGTAGTGAGTCAGAAGAACTGTACACATGAAAATTATAGAACTCAGGTATAGAAAGGACGTAGCTGTTCTATGTTCCATGAGTTGCTGATGAGAACGCCGTCTTCGGTCTTCAGTCGGTAGGCGCCTGGCCGCGTGACCTCGGCTATAATGAACGGCCCTTCCCAGATTGGGGATAATTTATGCCTGTCTTTGGTGGTTTGTATTTTCCTCAGAATGAGGTCCCCGACCAAAAAGGCGCAGCCACGGACATTGCGATTGTGGTAGCGACGTAGGCCTTGAAGATACCTTGCCGACTGGATAGTTGCGGTGTCTCTTGCTTCTTCCAGCTGATCTAGTTCAACCAGTTGGGTATTGTTGGAGTCATCTTCTGAGTAAGCCCGGACTCATGGAGAGCCGAACTGTAACTTGGTAGGTAGCATAGCCTCGGCGCTATAGACCAGAAAGAAAGGGGATTGCCCTGTTGCCCGACTAACCGTGGTTCTGAGAGACCAGAGAACGGATGGGAGTTCTTGTACCCACCGGCCCGCATATGGTTGTAGTCGGTCGAATATCCTGGCCTTGATGCCTTGTAAGACCATACCGTTGGCTCGTTCGACCTGCCCGTTGCTCCGCGGGTGTGCCACAGATGCGTAGCAGATCTTGATGCCGAAATTGTCGCAGAAGTCTTGGAATACGCCGGCCATGAACTGAGTACCGTTGTCGATGATGATGCGGTTAGGGACTCCAAACTGGTATAATATACTCATGATGAAGTCCTTTGCTCGTGCCGCTATAATCGTTGCAACGGGTTTAGCCTCAATCCACTTGGTGAACTTATCCACTGCGACGAATAAATGTGTGAACCCTCCTGGCGCTTCCTTGAAAGGCCCGACCATGTCGAGCCCCCATACTGCAAATGGCCAGGAAATGGGGATAGTTTGGAATTCCTGGGCTAGAAGATTGGTTTGTCTTGCGTAGAACTGGCAACCCTCACACTTGCGAACAATGTCTTTGGCGTCTGTTACTGCTGTGGGCCAGAAAAATCCCTGCCGGTAAGCCTTTCCGACTAACGTCCTGGATGCGGCGTGGTTGCCACATATGCCCGAGTGGATCGAATGCAGAATCTGCTTGCCCTCCTCGGTGGTGACGCAGCGCATGAGGACACCAGATGCGCTCCTTCGATACAGGTCTTCTCCGACTAGTAGGAAGCTTTTGCTTCGACGCTTTATCTGCTTGGCTTGACTGCGATCTTTTGGGAGTTGGTCGTCCAGGAGAAATTTGACAACAGGAGTCCTCCAGTCTTGACATATGTGCAGCACCTCATTTGTGGTCGGGGTAGGCTCGCCTCCCGATTGCTCCGGTGCCAGTTTCTTCTTGACTGATGGCTCCATAAGTTGCTCGACAAAGATTCCAATTGGAACTGCTTCTCGCTTGGATCCCATGTTTGCCAGCTCATCTGCTGCGTCGTTGTATAGGCGCAGGACATGTGTGATTTCCAGCCCGTCGAACTTGTTTTCCAGCTTGCGGACCTCCTGATAGTATGCCGCCATGGTATCGTCGAGACAGGTCTAGTGTTTCATGACTTGGTTTACCATGAGTTGAGAATCCCCGCGCACAACCAGTCGATGTATGCCGAGTGATATAGCGATGCGAAGCCCGTGAACAAGTGCCTCGTACTCGGCGACGTTGTGGGAAGCCGGGAAGTGGATTTGTAGAACGTACTTCAGTTTTTCACCAGTGGGGGACGTCAATATGACTCCGGCCCCGGCGCCTCCGATCCGTAGAGAACCATCGAAATACATTGTCCAGTACTCTAGCTTTGCTGTTGGTGTAGGCAGTTGGACTTCTGTCCACTCGGCCACGAAGTCGGCTAGAGCTTGAGACTTAATTGCTATCCGTGGCTAAAAGGTGATGTCGAACGCCATCAGCTCGAGTGCCCATTTAGCGATTCGGCCGGTGGCCTCGCGATTATGAAGGACATCCCCAAGTGGAAATGCTATGACCACCGTGACTTGGTGTGCTTGGAAATAATGCACCAGCTTCCGAACTGTGATGAGTAGGCCATATAGCAGCTTTTGGACCTACGGGTATCTCGTTTTGGAGTCAGCAAGGACCTCGCTGATGAAGTAGACTGGCCGTTGTATTTTTTGAATATGACCCTGTTCGGATCGCTCAACCACCAGCACCGTGCTGACTACCTATGTTGTTGCCGCCAGATATAGCATTAGCGGTTCTTGGGGCAGAGGTGACGCCAACACGGGGGGTGATGTGAGGAATTCTTTGAAGTCTTCGAAGGCTCGTTGGGCTTCCAGAGTCCATTGGAAATTGTCGGCCTTTTTGAGTAGCTTGAAGAAGGGCATGCCCCGTTCGCCCAGTCGGGAGATAAACCAGCTGAGTGCCGCCAGGCAGCCTGTCACCTTCTGGACGTCTTTGAGGTTAGTCGGGGGTGCCATGTGCCTGATGGCGTTGACTTTCTCCGGGTTGCGCTCAATGCCGTGGTGTGAGACGATGAAGCCGAGTAACTTTCCGGATGGCACACCGAAGGCGCATTTTTTCGGGTTCAACTTCATCTTGAATCTTCGATGGTTTTGGAAGGTTTCTTCCAAGTCAGCGATGAGGTCTTCTTTCAACTTGGTCTTGATCACCACATCGTCGACGTAGGCTTCCACATTGCGCCCGATCTGAGTATGCAGACACCGCTGAATAGCCCTTTGATAGGTTGCGCCCGCGTTCTTCAGACCTAACGGCATTGTGATATAGCAGTACGCTCCGAACGATGTGATGAAAGACGTTTTCAAGCAGTCTTCCTCCCTCAGGCTGATTTGATGGTATCCCGAGTAACAGTCGAGAAAACTGAGTAGGTCGCACCCTACTGTGGAATCAACCACCTGATCTATCCTGGGAAGACCAAATGGGTCCTTGGGGCATGCTTTGTTGAGGTCGGTGTAGTCGACGCACATGCGCCATTTACCCTTTTTCTTCCGGACTAGAACTGGGTTTGCTAGCCAGTCCGGGTGGTAGACCTCCTTGATGAACCCGGCTGCGAGGAGCTTGGTAATTTCCTCCCGGATAGCATCTTTGCGGTCTTGAGCGAAGCGCCGCAGCCGTTGCTTGACTGGCTTGGCGTCTGTCTTGACGTTTATGGCGTGCTCGATCACCTCCCTTGGTACGCCCGGCATGTCGAACGGTTTCCACGCGATGATATCCTTATTGGCTTGGAGGAAGGTGACGAGCGCGTCTTTCTATTTGGGGTCGAGTCCAGTCCCGACTAGAGCAGCCTTGGAGGGGTCAGAAGGGTCCAGGGGGATCTTCTTCGTGTCAGAGTCCGCTGAAATTCCCGATTTCGCTACTTTTTTCATCGGAACTTGACCTTGCTCGACTTCTGTTGTGACGGCTTGCCGAATGCTATTGCGCCCGATTGCCGCCTCTTGTGATTGAGCCAGTTCGCAGCTCTCCTTATCGCAGGTGAAGGCTTGCTTGATGTCGCTGCGGAGGGAGAGGACTTACGCTGGCCTAGGCATCTTCAGCACCATGTATGTATAGTGCGGTTTCGCCATGAATTTGGCGAGTGCCGGTCGTTCGAGTATCACGTGGTACGTGGTCTCGAAGTCGGCGACCTCGAAGCAGACAGTTTCTGTGCGGAAATTATCCCGCGTGCCGAAGGTTACCGGCAATGTTATCTGCCCGAATGGAGTTGATGATAGGCCGGGAATTATCCCATGGAAGGGCGCAGTGCTCGGCCGTAGTTCTGAACGAGGAATTTTCATCTTGTCCATAGTCTTGGCGAACAGGATATTAAGCGCGCTGCCTCCATCGATGAGGGTTTTCTTCAGCCTGATGTTTCTGACGACCAGGTCCAGGACGAGTGGATAGCGTCCCGGGTGGGAAACCCGATCTGGGTGATCTGCGTGATTGAAGGTGATGGCCATCTCTGACCAGCGCAGGTATTGGGGGGTGTCGGCCGTGGAGACCGTGTTGATGTCGCGCGCTGAAAGCTTCTGTTTGCGCTTGGACTCGTACGCGAGTGGCCCCCCGAAGATATGGTTGAGCTCGGCTTGAGGATCTTGGAAATCATCAGCCGGACCCGAGTCTAGCTTGTCTTTGTCCTTGTCGGCGCCAGACAATGAAGTCTGCTCGGAGGCAAACTTCTTAAGCATATAGCAGTCTTTGGCCGCGTGCTTTCCCTTGGGGTGATGACTTTCTGGTAGTCATTGTTCCGCTAGGGCCGCGACCAACTGTGCTCCATGTTGGCCACCTCATTGTCTGACTTCCGCTTACGGCTGCCAGACTTGTTTTGAGACGGCTCGTTGTCGGCTTTCGCCTTCTGTTCTTTCTGTCGGGGCTCCTTCTTCTCGTCGAGGGCCTCAGCGACCGCTTCGGCTGAGTCAGCGTATTTATTGGCCATGTCGAAGAGTGCCCGGACTGTGGATGGTGGCTTCCGAGTGAACTTTGCAATAAGCGGGGCGTCTTTTACCCCCTTGCGAAAGGCGGCGATGACGGCCTCGTCTTTGACAGTTGGAATCTGGTTGCGCTTCTCGGAAAACCTTTTGATGAATTCGCGCAGAGACTTGTTTTTTTCTGGTGGAGCTGATAAAGATCATGCTCCGAAGCCGGTCTCTCATAGGTCCCCTGGAAATTAGTGATAAACCGCTCCCTGAGTTCTCCCCAAGAACCGATCGACCGCTTAGGGAGGCCTGTCAGCCATGTCCTCGCCGAGTCGGCTAGCGCGACCGGGAGGTAGTTAGCCATGACTTTATTGTCACCCCCAGCAGCTTGAACTGCTAGGACGTATACGGTGAGCTAGGACTCGGGATTTGTCTTGCCGTCGTACTTTTCAATACCAGTGGGCTTGAAGCCAGTCGGCCAATGTATGTCCTGTAGCTCCCGAGTGAAGGCTAGGATGCCTTCATCTTCGCGGGGGCTCGGGCTTCGACCACGGTGGTTAAACCACTCGTGATGGAGGCCAAAGCGCTCGTGTTCGTCTTCCAGTCGGTGTCGCTCATCTTCTTGTCGTTCGCGGCGCCGGGCATTGATAGTATGGCGAAGGTCGTGTGGTAGGCGCTCTTGGAGGTCTTGATTGGGCCGGCGGTCATACTGGTGACGGTGCCAGTTGTTGTTATTAGTATTGCCGAGCGTGGTTTGCCTAGACGCCTCGCGTTGCCGACTGGAGCCGGCTACCCGGCGTCGAGTTGATGCAGATGAGCCTGCCGCCGGGGAACCCGACCAGTTGGTCGGTATAATTGTGTCGCTCGACTGCTGTTGCTGTTGACAGGCGGCAGCTGTGATCATTGCCTTGATCTTGGCGATAGTTGGGGTGGCCTGGTGATCAGGCCCGAGTTGGAGTGTATCTAGCAAGGTTGCGGCGGCCACGATGTTCTGTTGTGGCGTGCGAAGACGTCGTGGTCGCCGACTTTGGTTTGGAGGATCTACTGCTGAGCGACTTGCCCAGCCTGGCGTAGCTCTTCATTGCGGGCCACACGATTGGTCTCCTCTTGTTGTAGTCGGCGCGCCTCCTCCTGTTGCTCTTCTTGTAGTCGGCGTACTTCAGATGGTGGCATTGAAGCCATGAAGATCTCGCGGCGAAGGAGGAAGCTTGCCAATGTAGAGTTCGAACTGGCGCTCGAACCGCTATCCGACTTGGTGTCGGACTCCGAGTAGTTTATCGGAGTGAGAACGACTCCGACCTCTCTAGATCCAATCTGAAATGGCGCTTGGCCGTGTCCAAACTGAATTGCTGGAGATTGGGTCTGCTGCACGGGATATAGGTGCGTAGCGTCGCCAGAGCTGTGAGGGGGTTTGACGACGTCTCTCCTTCTCGGCCCAACCCGGGCTGGCTCAAGGCCTAGCGCGAGTTGGACTCCGAAGGAAAGGGTTGTCCTGATGCTCGGCGATGTGAAGGACTGCCGTAGAAAGTCGCTGAAGGAGACGGCGGTGTCCGATGGGCCGACTGGCGCTATGTCGGCTAGTTCCTCGACCGGCAAGATTGGATCTGCCTCAGCCAAGGTGAGATTGCCGAGATGATCGGCGAAGAAATCTAAGCTCCCGAAGGTAATTGCATCTCCTGGGGAGAACTTGTTGCTGTCGACTCTGTTGATCGAATCCATCGAATCTTCTGATGAGGAATTCGCCGGAGCCCCTACCTGGCGCGCCAACTGTCGATGCTTTGCACCGGCAATAATACTATGGGGCTACTTGGCGAAGGTGAATTCGGTGGACTGTAGAGGAACACAGGAGAATTATACTGGTTCAGGCCCTCGAGGTGAGGTAATACCCTACGTCCAGTTGAGGTGTTATTCCTCTGAGGTATATGTGATCGATGATCTTGTTGTGCTTGCCCTGAGGGGCGCCCTGCCTCCCTTTATATACTAGGGGACAGGGGTACATGATAAGGATCCTAGCCGGATATGGCCAAGGGATTTCCTCCTTAGAGATAGAGTCCTATCCGACTAAGACTATGTTTTCTCATTATACAAGGGAAAGCCTGCCGGATACTATCTTATCTCTAATTACATGGTTCGGCCCATCCTCTATCCGAGTGGCCCATGTACTAGTAATGAGGTACCCGGGGCCCATGGCCTCCACAGGTTGCGGCGGCCACAACATTCTGTTGTGGCGTGACGAAGATGTCATGATCGCCGACTTTAGTCTGGAGAATCTGCTGCTGAGCTGCTCGCCCAGCCTTGCGTAGCCCGTCATTGCGAGCCTCGCGGTCAGCCTCCTCCTATTGTCGCAGTTGGCACACCTCCTCCTATTGCTCCTCTTGTAGTCGGTGTACCTCAGGTGGTGGTGTTGAAGCCATGAAGATCTCATGGGGGAGGAGGAAACTCACCAGACTGGAGTCAGAACTAGCGTTCGAACCGTTATCCGACTTGGAGTTGGATTCCGAGTAGTTTATTGGAGTAAGAACGACTCCGACCTCTCTAGATTCAATCTGAAACAGCGCTTGGCCGTGTCCAAACTGAATTGCAGGAGATCAGGTCTGCTGCGCGGGATGTAGATCTGCAGCGTCACCGAATCCGTGTGGGAAGTTGACGATCTCTCCCGTTCTTGGCCCAACCCAGGCTAGCTCAAGGCCCAGCACAAGTCGAACGCTGAAGGAGAGAGTTGTCCCAATGCTCGGCAAAGTGAAGCACTGCCGCAATAGATTGTTGAAAGAGATTGCGGCGTCCTATGGGCTGACTGGCGCGACGTCGGCTGGCTCCTTGGCCGGTTGGATTGGATCTGCTTCGGCCAAGGTAAGGTTGCCGATCTGGTCAGCAATGAAATCGAGGCTTTCGAAAGAAATTATGTCTCTAGGGGAGAACTTGTCACCGTCGATTCTGGTTGCTGGATCCATTGAGCTTGTAGATGTGAAACTTGCCGGAAGCCCCTACCTGGCACGCCAACTGTCGATGTTTTACACCGGCAATAGAACTATAGGGCTACTCGGCAAGGGAAAACTCGGTGGATTGCAGAGGAACGCAAAGAGATTTTATACAGGTTCAGGCCCTCGATGTGAGGTAATACCCTACGTCCAGTTGTGCTGTTATTCCTCTGAAGTGTTTGTCAATCAATGATCTCGTGCCCTCATGGGGCGCCCTGCCTCCCCTTATATTCTAGGGGGCCGGGGTACATGATAGGAATCCTAGCTGGATCCGGCCAAGGGATTTGCTTCTTAGAGATAGATCTTACCTGGCTAAGACTGTACATTCCTTATTATACAAGGCAAAGCCTACCGGGTGCTACTATATCTCTAACTACAAGACTCGGCCCATCCACGATCCGAGTGGCCCATATGCTTGTGATGAGGTACCCGGGGCCCATGGCCTCCACAGGTAGTCAGCGGTGGCGTCCTTGTCCTAGTCGGCCCAGTTTCTGGTGCAACCGGCTGGGGCACTGGGATCCTCGATGGCGCCGCCTTATGGCTCGATGATGACCTTGTACTCGACGCTACTCTTCTTGGGCTCGATGTTGTTGAGCCTGACTGCGCTGGTCCTGATCTGGGACTCGGCGGCCTAGGAGTTGTGCTGGCGGTGTCTTTGATTTTCACACTCCCAGTTGCTGCACTCGACCTGATGATTTTCTTCTTACCCTGGTCTTCAACAGGCTTCTTCCCCGCTCTCTTGGAGTCGGGCTGGGCAGCATAGGGACTTAATGGCCTCTCCTTCTTTGACTTCATGGTCGACAAAGTTCGGGAGTCATCATTGAACTCCTCACATGACTGCAAGCAGTTCAACAACATATGTTATACATTGCGGAGCAATCCTGGGCATATATCTACAAGCATTCATCACAGATGGATAACAAGTTAACATCGGCGAGAGTTACCTTTGGGCGTGGCCTCTTCAGGTTGTAAGCCACCACAGACCGCTCTGAGTCTTCAGTTTCAACCACCCCGCTGGCAAAGTAATCCAGCAGGATATCGGTCACCTTGTGCTTGTCCAACAGGTCGGGATAGTCCCGGCTGGGATCACCTCTGCCCTTGTAGTCCTAGCCGAAGTGACACCTCAACTTCAGTGGCCTAAGGCGCCGAGTCAAGAAAAGTCTGGCCACCCATGGACTAGTCAGCCCAGCGCTCTTCAGCTTATCAATTTTCTCAATCAATATATAGACTTGGCCCATTTCTTCAAAGCTGGGGAAAGATGACCAGTTGGGCACAACCGTCGGGGGCAAACCCATAAAATGGGGGAGGCTTGGTTCAAGATCAGAACAATAAAATCACTCCCTATGCCATCCTTTTGAGAGAAGACTTCAAGGGAATATTGATATAAATCTTCTTTATCTCACTCTTGAGTTGGATACCAGCCCCCCAATCACCTAGACCTTGCTCTTTGAGGGCTGGGGTTTGATGTGGAACAATGTCTAAATAGATTCAAATGGGGTTCCACACCCAGGAAGCACTCGCACAGAGTCACAAAGATAGAAATTTGCAAGATTGAGTTGGGATTCAGATTCACCAACTCAAGTTCATAGAAGGAAAGAAGCTGGTGGAGAAACTCGGAAGACAGAAGAGAAAGACCCCGGTTGAAAAAAGAGGCGAAAACGACAGTCTCACTGGCCTGGGGCTCTGGAACCGATTCACCTTTAGCCGGACGCCAATTGATGACATCGCGGCTCTGCAGTCGCAACAACCTCTCCAGATGCTTCAGCTTAGTCAGCCCGCAATCCAAAGTTGGCTAGACCTCATCTGACACCTCCAGGAAATCTGAAGCCCTTGGCATGGTTAAGGGCAAGAAGATTTGGGGGAAATGTTGCTGGAGGTTTGGAATGGATGCAGGGAAGCGGGATTGCCTGAGTTTCAATGGGGAAGAGCAAGCAATGGCAAACCCTAGCGAGGCGGGAGGTGAAATTTCGGCGCGGAAGCTAGAAGACGAAACGATTGGAGGATTGGAGAAGATGAAGGAATCTTTTCTCTCTCTCCCTGCCTTTTATAGAGCCTGTACCGAGTCGTGGGCTTGGGCTAACAAAGTCAGTACTGGGCCACAAATATATGAGTTTCTACAGTAGCACGCTCAATGTGGGCCGCTCGCTGGCTGTGTTAAAATCACGGTGCTGGTGCTACCCACAGGAACCGATGAGGTAATCAGATATGCTTCATGAAGGCCTAATTGCTAAACACATGTGTTTGGGTATCTGTATTATCCACCACGTATTGAGGATATATCCTTATAAGGGTCACAAGCTGGTCTTCATTAAAATTGGGGATGCAGGTATCTCTCAAGTACACCTGACCACATAATGGATTAAGTTTCATAAAGTGGTACTCGGCCTACATGCTTGGCCAACAATTGCCATGAGCAAATATTTTTCTAGCCAACATGAAGCTGAGAAGTCTAACTTTCGAGTGGGACACCACTCGGGAAAGACTATAAATATTTCTTCCAGTTGACAAGAAGTTGAGGAGTCTAACTTCCGAGTGGCATGCTACTCGGGAAGGACTATAAAATATTACTGGTTGACATGATACCGAAGAGTCTCATATACCAGTAGTCTACTACTAGGCAAAGACTACAAGGTTAAAGATCTTTGACTTTATGTTTAATTGTTTTCACAATTAAGCACAAAGTCGGGGGCTACACCTAATAGGTGCGCCTATTCGGCGCACACTATTCAACTTCTACATGGAGCCCTTCATAGCCTCGCTGCCAGCTAACATGAAGCAAGACACGGGAAAACAAACATTGGGAAAAGAAGCAAGCCAGCTGACAAAGCACTCAGGCAAACTTCATCATGGAGGGTGAGCACTCGGCATCAGCTGTGACTCAACTATGAAGGTCTCAGGGGCTACTGTGGAGGCCATGGGCCCCGGGTATCTCATCACAAGTATATGGGCCACTCGGATAGAGGATGGGCCTAGTCTTGTAATTAGAGATATGATAGAATCCAGCAGACTTAGCCTTGTACGATAAGGAATATACAGTCCTAGTCGGGTAGGTTATATCTCTAAGAGGAGATCCGTTGGCTGAAATCCGGCTGGGACTCCTATCTTGTACCCCTGTCCCCCAGTATATCAGGGGAGGCAGGGCGCCCCCTGAGGGCAGAACAACACATAAGCTCATAGAAGCGAACACACATCCTCAAAGGAATACACCACAACTAGACGTAGGGTATTACCTCACATCGAGGGCCTGAACCAGTATAAACCTCCCCGTGTTCCTTTGCAATCCACCGAGTTTCGATCCAATGAGTAGCCCTATATTCATATTGCCGGTGTAAAACATCAACAAATATTGAAACATTGGTTGTTGAATTGCTGTCAATCTATGATGAATAGTCATAGAAGCATATCCTAAATTGCCCTGCAATGTGTGATGTATGTTGCTTGAACCATTTGCAGGAATGTGAGGAGTTTGACGATAACTCCCAAACTTTATCCACCGTCAAGTCGAAGAAGAGGCCATTGAGTCCTTCTGCTGCCCAGCCTAGCTCCAAGAGAGCTGGGAAGAAACCTGTTGAAGACCCGGGCAAGAAGAAAGCTAGCAGGCTGAGTACCGTGGCTGGGAGTTTGAGGATAAAGGACACCACCAGCGTAGCTCCCTAGTCGCCAAGTCCAAGGCCGTCTTCCCCAAGCTCGAGACCAACACCGCCAGGCTCAGCAGCATCGAGCCCAAGGCTGGTGCCGCTGAGTATGAGATTGTCAGTGTCAGGCCAAGGAGCAGCGCTGCTGAGTGCCTCGGCACCCCAGTTAGCCGTACCAGAGATTTGGCCGACTAGGAGTAAAACGCCACTGCTGACTGCCGCGCCAACTAGCCCGATAGCCAGCGGCCTTCCACCGTCAACATCTAGAGCCCCCTCGTGGAACTTCAAGTCCTCCAAGAGGTAAGCAGTCTTCATTCTTCTTAAAGTCTTGATCATCGTAGTAGTATCTTGATGTTTGACTCATTGTACAGCAGGCGAATAGACATAGATCTGAAAAAGACCATGCCAACTGCTCCCGTCGCCAAGCCAGCCCCAGCCAAGCCAACACCAACAAGCTCATTTGCTGAGCCGGTGACTGCCTTAGTTTAGAAACTAAAGCTGTCCCGACAGCAGGACCGCTAGTGCCGGCTGACCAAGGGGCAAGTACTGAAGCTACCGCTCTAGCCCCTGAGCGAGTCCTTGAAGCCCCAGCAGCAGTTGAGTCAGGAGCCAGGACCTCGTCGCCATCTGTGTCATCGTTGTCGTCTACAGAAGTGGATCTCCCCAGACTTGAAGCCCCTCCCCACATGTTCCCAAAAACATTCCACTGGGTATCCCCCGAGGGAGTTGCGGAGAGCTACGAGCATGATGAGGAGGCGGTGGAGAGGGAGCACGAAGTTCTTCTTCATGCCGCAATCGCTGTGTCAAGGGGAGTCCATGTATGACTCTCGCCATAATGAGTCCTTGATGGTCTTCGTTGTAATGGTTCTCTGCCTCTTGACTCTGTTTTGTTCTATTTTTGCTCCAAGTAGAAGACAGTCGACCGCTCAGAGAAGGTGAACAAGGTCTTGACCCAGCTTGCCCCCCATCTCCAATGATTAGGCCAACTCCAAGTTGCCAAGGCCGACCTAGAGTGGTCTAGTCAGGAGAGGGAGACCTGACTGAAGGGGGCAGTCGACCAGCTCAGGGATGAAAAATGGGCTCTAGCCGATAGTATCAGAAGTAAGTCTTCTGTATTTGTCTTCCCGAATAAATCCTGAGTATACTTCTCTAGCTTTGTTGTTTCCCGACTGCCTAGTTAAGTCTTGACTATAGTCTCGAGTTCTTGACTATTCTAATGTACAGCCCTCAAAGCCGAGTTGAAGACCCAGACGAAGGAAAAAAGACAACAAGAACTTGAGCTGAAGTAGGTTAAAAAGGATAAAACTGAACTGGACAAGGCCAAAGCCAAAGTAGAGGCCGACTATGAAAGTAAGCCTTCCATCTGACAATAACCTTAACCAATCCTCTTGTTACATCGACTGCAATTTTGGCTGACAAGTATATTTGTCAATGAATCTGAGCAACTTTGAGAGCCAATGCCCAAACCCAGTTTCAGGCCTTTGCAGCAGAGATTAAGGTTGTCAAGGAGTCCTGGGAGATTCTTGCCGAATCCATGAAAGGGCTTCTTGATGTTATGGATCCTCACTACGTCAAGACCAGCTCCAATACAATCTCCCAGGTGCATGCGCATCTCAGCCAAGCCCCGATTATCTTGAAAAAGTACTCGGATGAGTGCGTGGCTATTGGCATGGCCCAAACCCTTGCCATGACCAAGTCAATCTACCCTAGGGTAGACCTTAAGGCCATCGGTGAGGGGTTTGCTGAAGAGACAATGCCTGAGGAAGCACTGGAGCTGATTACCTAGGTGAGGCCGACTGCGGAAACGATCACGCAGGACCTGGGCATGTAAGAACAAACCATCATGCAGTCGGTGTATATAAAGCTTTTGTAAAGACACGTGTAAAGATATGTACAATGCCACCGAGTTCTTTGTTCTTCTTAGTTATCATTAGCTTTACCCGACTATATAGTCTGTGCCGAGTCGATCGATGGGAACTTAATAAAATCGCAAACCTAAAAAAGCTATACTCGGGCAAACAAAACATAGTCGTTGTAAAACTTCATAACTTAGATAAAACAAGCTCGTATGTTGTTGACAAAGCACATATAATACATACAGCCCCTAACTCACTACTCGGTTGGAACAAGCGATGTAGTGAGTTAGAGAAAAAACTTTATACATATGTATATGAAAAAGTACAAAACTTAGGCATAGAAAGGACGTAGTTGTTCTACATTCATGAGTTGCTGACTAGGGCACCGTCTTGAGTCTTCAGTCGGTAGGCGCTGGCCAAGTAACCTCAGCGATAATGAACGGCCCTTCCCACAAGGGGGATAGTTTATGCCTGTCTTTGGTGGTTTGTATTTTTCTCAAGACGAGATCGCCGACCAAAAAGGCACGGCCACGGGCATTTCGACTATGATAAAGACGCATGCCTTGAAGATACCGTGCCGACTGGATGATTGTGATGTCCCTAGCTTCCTCCAACTGATCAAGTTGAACCAGCCTGTTTTCGTTGGATTTGTCTTTTGAGTAAGCCCGAACTCACAGAGAGCCAAACTCTAACTCGGTTGGTAACACGGCCTCAGCACCATAGACTAGAAAGAAAGGGGATTGCATCGTAGCCCGACTAACCGTGGTTCTCAAAGACCAAAGAACAGATGGGAGTTCTTGTACCCACCACCTTGCATATGGTTATAGTCGGTCGAATATCCTGGCCTTGATACCTTATAAAACCATGCTATTGGCACGTTCGACCTGCCCATTGCTCCGTGGGTGTGCCATAGAAGCATAACAGATCTTGATGCCAAAGTCGTCACAGAAATCTTGAAATACGCCGCCAGTGAACTGAGTACCGTTGTCCATTATGATGCAGTTAGGAACCCCGAATCAGTATAATATACTCATGATGAAGTCCTTTGCTCGTGCCGCTGTTATGGTAGCAACGGATTTTGCCCCAATCCACTTTGTGAATTTATCCACTGCGATGAATAAGTGTGTGAACCCTCCTAGCGCTTTCTTGAAAGGCCCGACCATGTCAAGCCCCCATACTATAAAGGGCCAAGAGATTGGGATTGTTTGAAGTTCTTGGGCTGGGAGATTTGTTTGTCTTGCATAGAACTGACAACCCTCGCATGTGCGAACTATGTCTTTAGCGTCTGTTACTGCTGTTGGCCAGAAAAATCCCTGCCTGTAAGCCTTTCCGACTAACGTCCTGGATGTGGCATGGTTGCCACATATGCCCGAGTGGATCGATTGCAGAATCTGCTTGCCCTCGCCGGGTGTTACACAGTGCATGAGGACTCTAGATGCACTTCTACGGTATAGGTCTTCTCCGACTACTAGGAAACATTTGCTTCGATGTTTGATTTATTCGGCTTGAATGGGATCTTCTAGGAGTTCATCATCCAAGAGGAATTTGAGAATTGGAGTCCGCCAATCTTGAGATATGATCAATACTTCTTCTGTTGCTAGGGTAGGTTCAGCCCCCGACTGTTCTGGTACTGGTTTCTTCTTGACCGATGGCTCCATTAGTTGTTCGATGAAAATCCCAGTCGGGACCACCTTTCTCTTGGATCCCATCTTAGCCAGTTCGTCTGCAGCATCATTGTATTGTCATAGGACATGAGTTATCTCCAGCCCGTCAAACTTGTTTTTTAGCTTTCTGACCTCCTGACAGTATGCCACCATGGAATCATCGAGACATGTCCAGTCTTTCATGACTTGGTTGACCACAAGTTGGGAATCCCCGTGCACAACCAGTCGGTGGATGCCGAGTGATACAACAATGCAGAGCCCGTGGATGAGCGCCTCGTATTCGGCGACATTGTGGGAAGCCAGAAAGTGAATCTGGAGAACGTACTTGAGTTTTTTGCCGGTGGATGACGTCAAAACGACACCGGCCCCTACGCCGCCGATCCTTAAAGAACCATCAAAGTACATTGTCTAGTACTCTAGCTTGTTTGTCGCTGTAGTCATCTGAACTTCTATCCACTCGGCCACAAAGTCGGCTAGAGCTTGAGATTTGACTGTTGTCCATGGTTGAAAGGTGATGTCGAATGCCATTAACTCGAGTGCCCATTTAGCGATTCGGCCGGTGGCCTCGCGGTTGTGCAGGACGTCCCCAAGTGGATACGATGTGACCACCGTGACTTGATGCGACTGGAAATAGTGCACCAGCTTCCGGACAGTGATGAGTAGGCCGTATAGCAGCTTCTAGACCTAAGGATATCTCATTTTTGAGTCGGCTAGGACCTCGCTGATGAAGTAGACTAGCCATTGAATTTTCTATATATGACCCAACTCGGATCGTTCGACTACCAACACCATGCTGACTACCTGAGTAGTTGCCGTCAGATATAACATTAATGGCTCTTCGGGCATAGGTGATGCCAATACTGGTGGTGATGTGAGAAATTTCTTGAAGTCTTCGAAGGCTTACTGGGCTTGGGAGTTCATTGGAAAATATCTGCTTTCTTCAATAATTTGAAGAAGGGCATGCCCCGTTCGCCTAGTACGGAGATAAATCGGCTAAGTGCCGCCATGCAGCCTGTCAGTTTCTGTACGTCCTTCTGGCTAGTCGGGGGTGCCATGTTCATTATTGTGTTGATTTTCTCTGGATTGGCCTCAATGCCGTGATGTCATACGATGAAGCCGAGTAGCTTGCCCAATGGCACACCGAAGGTGCACTTTTCGGGGTTCAACTTCATCTTGAATCTTCGAAGATTTTGGAAGGTTTCCTCCAAGTCGGCGATGAGGTCTTCTTTGGACTTTGTCTTGATCACCACGTCATCGACATACGCCTCGACGTTGCACCCGATCTGAGTGTGCAAACACCACTGAATTGCTCGTTGATACGTTGCTCTAGTGTTTTTCAAACCGAACGGCATAGTGATGTAGCAGTATGTGCCAAACGGCGTGATGAAATACGTCTTTAGGCAGTCCTCCTCCTTCAGGCTGATTTAATGGTATCCCGAGTAATAGTCGAGAAAGCTGAGAAGTTCGCACCCCGTAGTTGAGTCGACCACCTAATCTATTCTTGGTAGACCAAATGGGTATTTGGGGCATGCCTTGTTCAAGTCGGTGTAGTCGATGCACATGCGCCATTTACTGTTCTTGTGGAGGCCATGGGCCCCGGGTACCTCATAACCAGCATATGTGCCACTCAGATAGAGGATGGGCCTAGCCTTGTAATGAGAGATATTGTAACCCTCAGCAGACCTTGCCTTGTACAATAAGGAATATACAGTCCTAGCCGGGTACATTATATCTCTAAGGGGAGATCTCCTAGTCGGAATCCGGCGGGGACTCCTACCTTGTAACCCTGTCCCCCAGTATATAAGGGGAGGCAGGGCGCCCCTTGAGGGCACGGCCATACGGTTCATCAGAATCGCCACCATAATTCCTCAAAGGAATACATATAAACTGGACGTAGGGTATTACCTCACATCGAGGGCCTGAACCAGTATAAAATCTCTGCGTGTTCCTTTGCAATCCATCAAGTTTCCATCCGCCGAGTAGCCCCATATATTTATTGCTGGTGTAAAACATCGACAGTTGGCGTGCCAGGTAGGGGCTTCAGCGCGATCTACATCTACAAGCTCGATGGATCCAGCAACCGGAGTCAATGGCGGCAAACTCTCCCCAGGAGATACAACTGCAGTCGGAAGCCTCGACTTCGTTGCCGACCATATCGGCAATCTCACCTTGGCCGACTCGGACTCGATCCGATCTGCCAGGGAACTAGCCGACTCCACGCCAGTCGGCCTACACGATGCTGCAGCAATCTTTCACGACATGCTGCGGCGATCTCCAATACGCCCGAGTCCAGGGACAACTCTTTCTTTCGATGTTTGACTCGGACTCGGTTTTGAGCCGGCCGAGATCGAGCCAAAAAAGGAAGAGATCGTCAATTTTCCGTTCGGACTTAGCGACGCCGCGGATATCTACAATCTACATCCAACGCGGCAAACCCGATCCACTGGAGTTTGACTCGGATACGGCCCCGAGCCGGTCGAGATCAGATCTAGGGAGGTCGGAGTCATAATCACCCCCATCAACTATTCTGACTACGACTCTCAGTCGGACTACGACTCCTAGTCGGATTTCGACTCTAAGTCGGACAGTAGTTCGGCAAGCTTCTCCCCGCCACGAGAAATCTTCATGGCATCCAAAGGCTCTACTTCTACTCAGGAATCACGCCGACTACGCGAGCAGCAAGAGGAGGAAGCCTGCCGACGGCGAGAACAACAGGAGGAAGAAGCAAGACGCCTGCACGCCCGCAACGACGGCGTACGCAGGGCTGGGCGAACTGCTCAGCAACAAACCCTCCAAACAAAAGTCGGCGACCACGACGTCTTCGTCACGCCACAACAGAACATCGTGGCCGCCGCAACCCTACTGGACACGATCTAGCTTGGGCCTGATCACCAGGCCACCCCGACCATCGCAAGGATAAAAGCGATGCTTACCGCTGCTGCATGTCAGCAGCACCAACAGTCGGGTGATACCCTCATACCGACCAACCGGTCGACATCCCCAACGGCAGTCTCATCTACCTCAAAGCGACGCCGAGTGGCTGGCTCCAGTCAGCCGCATAAGGAGGCACGTCAGGCGTCACTCGGCAACCCCAACGACAACCGGCGACGTGAAAGCAATCGTCGGGACGATCAGGACCTCCGAGATCGACTACGGCGCGACCTTCGGCAAAACATCATCGCTCGGCGCCGTGAACAAGAAGAATATGAGCAACGCCAACTGGAAGACAAGAACAAGCGTTTCGGCCTCCACCACGAGCGGTTTCACCGCCATATTCGGAGTCGGAGCCATCATAAAGACGAAGGCATACTGGCCTTCACCCAGGAGCTACAACAAGTCGACTGGCCATCGAGTTTCAAGCCGACAGGCATCAACAAATACGACGGCAAGACCAATCCCGAGTCCTGGCTCACGGTCTACACTCTGGCGATCCGAGCAGCTGGGGGAAATCACAAAGTCATGGCTAACTACCTCCCAATCGCTTTAGCCGACTCAGCGAGGACATGGCTAATAGGACTTCCCAAGCAATCAATCAACTCCTGGGGAGAACTCCGGGAACGCTTCATCACCAACTTCCAGGGAACATACGAGAGGCCATCTTCCGAGTACGACTTATATCAGTTGCATCAAAGGAAGAACGAGTCTTTTCATGACTTCATCAAGAGGTTCTCTGAGAAGAAAAATTAAATCCCGAACATCAAGGACGAGGTCGTCATCACCGCCTTTCGGAAAGGAGTCAAAGACACCTCGTTCATCGACAAATTCACTCGGAAGCCTCCCAACTCTGTCAAGGCTCTATTCGACATGGCAAACAAATACGCCGACTCAGCCCACGCTGTTGCTGAGGCCCTTGAAGATAAAAAGGCATCCTGACAGAAGAAGCAGGAGGGCACCAACGACACAATCCCGACTAAAGCCGGGAATCGCAAACGCAAGTCAGACGGCTTCATTGTGGCAGTCGGTCACAATCGTCTTCGACTTTCAACAACTGAAGATTATCAGAACAACAAGTGACATGCTCGAGGGCTCACAAGCTCAAACGCAAGGATGGCATCCCCACTCCGAAATACCGAACAGCTAAGTCGCTTCCTGATAAATATCTCTTCACTCGGCCTTGCCAATGCCGCTTACACCTAATAGGTGCACAAGCTGCACTCTTCTCTGTTTTTGCTCTTAAATGATTGCAAAAGTACTCAAGTAGCATAAATCCTGATCCGTGAAACTTTGCTCCATGAAAGACGAACTCAAGTCACCCAAAACGCGTGTCTGGGAAAGAGCCATGAGCCAACTCCCGACGCTAGGGGGCTATGACTAGTCGGGCAGAGTGCTTAAACGTAAGGGGTCAACTACTCGGGGAAATTAATATCAATAAGAGGAAGAACATAAATTTACATATATTGTAAAATACATTTTATTCGGATGATTGTTTTCATCATCAGATGCTACTCATCTGATATCTTTATATTGCAGGCCCAGCTCCGGATACGCATGACAGGAACTCAGGGCTGCGAGCCTATCTCCTACGCTCGGGGGCTGGACAAGTCTGCCAAAATACACTCGGGATGCTCCATGAGGGCTACTTACCGAGTACTTGCGCCAGTCGGGATGTCATCTTCCCCGGCTACGCTCCATGTGAGCTGACAACCGACTTCCGGCACTAGTCGGGGGTCGTATATCACTCGGCTGGGTGAGGTACGCCCCATGAGGGTCGCTAGCCGAATCCTATGCTAATGCAAGGTTCGGGTACCTCGCGTGGCTATAACTCTGTTGGGTAGGGTACCCTACTCGGCTCTCCTGAAGTCAGAGAAGACTTACATCGTCAAAGCGCATCCGGAGTTCTCATGCACTGCGTCACACCTGAGGAGGGCAAGCAGATCCTGCAACACACCTGCTCGGGCACCTGTGGCAACCAGGCTGCATCCAGAACATAAGTCGGAAAGGCTTGCGAATAAGGATTTCTCTGGCTGATTGCGGTTACCGACACCAAAAAACTCATCCTAACATGCGATGGATGATACTTCTATAGAGCTATGCTGGATAGGTCGGCTCAGGCCGGCTTATTTGGTAGCAGCCACCAAGATATGAGTTCCTACAGTAGCATGCTCCATGTGGACCGCCCGCAGGCTGAGTTGAAATTATAGCGCTGGTGCTACCAACAGGAGCCGATGAGGTAAACAGATATGCTCCATGAGAGCCTTATTGCTAAACATATATGTTTGGATATCTATTTTATCCACCAGGTCTCGAGGATATATCCTTTTAAGGATCACAAGCTGGTCTTCATTAAAATTGGGGATGCAGGTATCTTTCTCGGGTACACCTGACCACGCCGTGGATTTATTTTCATAAAGTGGTACTCGGCCTACATGCGTGGCCATCGGTTGCCATGAGCAACATTTTACGCGTTGACATGATGCGGAAGAGTCTAACTTTCGAGTAGTGCACTACTCGGGACAGACTATAAATATCTATTCCCGCTGACATGACGCGGAGGAGTCTAACTTCTGGGTGGGACGCCACTCGGAAAAGATTATAAACCCCCCTTTCCAGCTGACATGAAGCTGAAGAGTCCCATATACGAGTAGCATCCTACTCGGTAAGCCTATAAATATACATTCCGACTGACATGAAGTCGAAGAGTCCTACATACGAGTAGTTCCCTACTTGGCAAGACTATAAAATCATATTTAGGTTGACATGATACCGAAGAGTCTCATATACCAGTAGTATACTACTCGGGAAAGACTATAAGGTTAAAGATCTTTGACTTTATGTTTAATTGTCTTCACAATTAAGCACAAAGTCGGGGGCTATACCTAATAGGTGCGCCTATTCGACGCACACTATTCATACTTCTACATCGAGCCCTTCATAGCCTCGCTGCCAGCTGACATGAAGCAGGACTCGGGAGAAGAAGCACTCGGACAAAGAGTACTCGGGAGCAATGCACTCGGGAAGACTTCACCGTGGAGGATGAGCACTCGGCATCAGCTGTGACTCAACTATGAAGGTCTCGGGGGCTACTGTGGAGGCCATGGGCCCCGGGTACCTCATAACCAGCATATGGGCCACTCAGATAGAGGATGGGCCTAGCCTTGTAATTAGAGATATGGTAACCCTCGGCAGACCTTGCCTTGTACAATAAGGAATATACAGTCCTAGCCGGGTACATTATATCTCTAAGGGGAGATCTCCTAGTCGGAATCCGGCGGGGACTCCTACCTTGTAACTCTGTCCCCCAGTATATAAGGGGAGGCAGGGCGCCCCTTGAGGGCATGGCCATATGGTTCATCAGAATCGCCACCATAATTCCTCAAAGGAATACATATAAACTGGACGTAGGGTATTACCTCACATCGAGGGCCTAAACCAGTATAAAATCTCTACGTGTTCCTTTGCAATCCATCAAGTTTCCATCCGCCGAGTAGCCTCATATATTTATTGCCGGTGTAAAACATCGACAGTTCTTCTTCCGGACCAGGACTAGGTTTGCTAGCCAATCCGGGTGGTAGACCTCTTTGATGAACCTGGCTGCGAGGAGCTTGGTTATCTCCTCCCGAATAGCATCTTTGCGATCCTGTGCGAAGCACCGTAGCCGTTGCTGGACTGGCTTGGTGTCTGTCTTGACATTGAGGGCGTGCTCGATCACCTCCCTTGGTACACCAGGCATGTCAGAAGGTTTCCAAGTGAAAATGTTCTCCTGGAGGAAGATGACGAGCGTGTATTCCTATTTGGGGTCGAGTCCGGTCCAGACTAGAGCAGTCTTGGAGGGGTCAGAAGGGTCCAAGGGGATCTTCTTCATGTCAGAGTCCGCTGAAATTCCTGACTTTGCTGCTTTTTTCACCGGAACATGATCGTCCTTGTCTTCTGCTGTGGCGGCTTGCCGAATGCTGGTGCGTCCGACTGCCGCTTCTTGAGATTGAGCCAACTCGCAACTCTGCTTGTAACAGGTGAAGGCTTGCTTGACGTCGCTGCGAAGGGAAAGAACTCCCGCTGGCCCAGGCATCTTGAGCATCATATAGGTATAGTGTGGAGGCCATGGACCCTGGGTACCTCATCACAAGCATATGGGCCACTCGGACAGAGGATGGGCCGAGACTTGTCATTAGAGATATAGTAGCACCCGGCAGACTTTGCCTTGTACAAAAAGGAATATATAGTCCTAGTCGGGTAAGATATATCTCTAAGAAGGAAATCCCGTGGCCATATCCGGATGGGATTCCTATCTTGTACCCCTGTCCTCAGTATATAAGGGGAGGCAAGGCGCCCCCGAGGGCAGGAGAACACAAATGATCAAGAGTTCGTCAGAACCACCACCGTAATCCTCAAAGGTGTGGGCACCCCGGAAGTGCATTATGAAGAGTAACTATTACGGCAACGCGAACTATCTAGATGGATGGGGTCTCGAATAAAACCCAAATAAATGCGGTAACCATCCATCCTCATCGCAGACTTGCCATAATCTTTACCCACTCACAATACAAATCCAAAAATGCCGAGAAGTGTACAAAAGAGATAATCATAAGGGTAGCTTGCCAGTCCTCCCCGTCATACGCCCGTCAAACCACTCGATGGTGGCGACCAAACACGATACGTACCCCAGAGGACTCGAACCACAATAGCTATCCCCCAACCATCTCAATTATACACAACTCATACTCATGTTCAGCTAGTCCCCAGGAAAGCGACTAACCTCACACTTTCATCGCAAGCAATTGATAAACATCACAAGTACTCTAAATATGGATAAACGAGTAGCAGAGTTATAAATATTACATAGAGGGTTCACACCCTAATTCATCACAAAGTGACACAAAAGATTTGCAGCGGAACTAAACACAAAACAAAAACCAGTGGTGCCAAAATCCATACCACAGGGCAACCGACTGGGGATAGAGCTTAACTACAACTACACATTATCCTCGCCACCCTCGGCGGGATAACAGTAGATCACACTGTTGACGCCGAAAACCGCCGGGTGTGCCAAAAAGCTTGCTGACGATCTGGTTCGGCGTCTGGTGACACGCGAAGGCCTGGGAGATCTGCTTAGCTCCTGTGCAGGTCCTAAATTGTTGAGGTTCGTAGGCGTGCCAGTCAATTTGACCCCGCAATTGACAAGGAGATGAAGAAATTTGATTACTGATCCAATCGGCCAGTAAGCCGATACGGATTCCTTCCAGCCGATCGCCGCTATGCTCGTGCCCGGGCCCTCGCCTGTACTCGCGCCCGGGTCTCGTGCTCAGGTTCTCGCTCCCGGGTCCTCGCTTGTGCTCGTGCCCGAGTCAGCAGTAACTGCACATCGGCTATCGGCCGATACGGACTGATATAGGCTTCTCGTAGCCGATAGCCGATGGCACCTGTGTATCGGCTAGGAAACCGATAGCGCTATAAACAAGTGGATAAGCTGTCAGTATAACATGTGCATCGGCTAAAAGCCGATGATAAAATAGATAAGCAAAACAGTAAGCCAGCCGACTGCCGAGGAAACACATGTGCATCAGCTAGAAAACCAATGATAATATAGATGACTAAAACAGTAAGGATAATACAGTCGGCTTTATAAAAAGATAACCTATCGGCTAAGCACTCCGATATAACGTCGCATACACACCGATCGGCTCGACAAGGATAAATCTATTATTATCGATCTAGTAGTTCAAACCTAACTGATGCAGCACAGATCGATAATAGTAAAGGAACCTCAACAAACCGATAGATCTAATGCAACTGTGATGTAATAAGATAACTTATCGGCTATACATTCCGATAAAACACTTGCGCAAAAAACATCAACCTAGCAGGAACAACTTATCGCGACAGTTTAGTAGGTCGGACCCAACCGATGCAGCACAAACTGACGATAAGCTACTCCTAGTAAGCTGATAAGATCTACGCACGCGTGATGTGATATACCTGATGGGCCTAAGAGATCGAACCGAACCGATGCAGCCGTAGACAAAGCAGATATATCGTGGTAAGCCGGCTACCATATACCGACTAGAATATCGGACCTAACCGAGGAAGTCCTAGCCGATTGGTAGCCGGGGTGACGAGACTTACCCTCTCGCTGGAGTTCGGACCTAACCGATGCAGCCCGGCTCGAGAAGCAAGAACCCGTTGGTAAAGGGTGGCGATGCGCCGAATTGTATTGATCGTTGAGATAGATTACAAGGTCTCCGGGCATACGTATATATACCCCGAGTTACAAGAGTCCTTATAGGACACGGAACAAGACTTTCCTAACTAAAAAAGGAAAACTAACAGACCTGATCGGACAAGAGATCAGGTTTCCTAAAAGATAAAACTATCTAATAGATAAGATAAATAACTGCCATAACGTGGTCTTCACGATTCCTTCCCGAATCCGGCTTCTTCTGGATTAGCTCTCAACGGCTGATATCACTTCTTTCCTTAACCGAGTCCGACGCGAACCGTGCCAAATTTTGGCGTTAACACACACCATCATCGTCGGTAACCTCACCTGAAAAGATACAACGTGAGTACGAATGGTACTCCGCAAGACTTACACAATAATAATAGTACAAAGGGAGCATGCTGGTTTCTACATCAAGGAAGAAGGCTATATTGACTTGATTTTGCACAAAGCTGATTTTATTGAGCAAGTAATACTTGAAACTATAAGGATTTTGTGAAATAACTCAATCTGAAATTTTAAGACAGCAAGTATATGGTTCTGAAAATGGAACATAAATGAGCATAAACCATGCTTTAAGCATCATCCATGGGCCACCCTTGCCCAAACAATTGTGCTGCACTAGCACACCATTATTCATGATTAAAGCCAAGTCATATTTAACATTAAAAATCGCTTATATAAACCCATCCATCCATGACTATCCTAAGTCACGGTATAACCACATAACCCAAGTTGGATGCTAACATGACTGAGGAACACATCAAGCGGTCGTCCGTAACCGTGGACACGGCTATTCGAATAGTTCTTACTCTGATCAGAGGTGTACATCTTTACCCACACGATGTGATAGAAGCCAAACGGCTACACTCTAGGTTGATTCGTACCTGCCGGTACCCACACTCTACACATTGAGTGCGGACTAGAGGTCACAACAGAACCTTTTGCACGCTTAGCCCCAACCACCTAAACCACGTCTGGGCCCCCGACGACTTAGTCGTGCGTGTGTGATGACTAAGGCGGGCTTACCGTTGTGGGAGGCACCTCCGGCCACAGCCAGGCGCGCTCGAGGTCCTCTAACGGAAATCCCTCCTCACGACTGACGGACGGGCGTAGATGGCCACAGCCTCCCGTGCTACTGAGTTAAGCCGTCCCACTCCCGGCATGTGGAAGTACGTAAGGTGCTTGAATAGACGTCAACATGTTCGGTCCTTCACGACCCAGACGGAGCTACGTGCATCGTGGAAACACCATCCCTTCATCACCCTATCATCCGTCCAAGTCAAACATATTCTCAATTATACATTAGAAGTGATTCTTTTCAGATTTTAACCCATCCATTCGCTTTACACTAGTTTTGAACCGATAGCTCCATCTATCGGACCTTTCTAAGTCTAGAAATAAGCATGGCTAAGCATTCGGTAAAATAAAGGTATCCCAAAGTCCTTAACCAGGGGTGACAATGTATAAACATGGCATCAATAACCAAGGAATGGAAATGCATACAATTAGGTAATATTAACTCTACCCATTTTCCCCATTTTGAACAAATGAAGCATGCATATAGATATTGTTTTCACAACCAAATCAATTTATTGAAAACATAGGTTCAATATGCTTAGACGCTTGCCTTGCTGCAGCGATAAGTCACACTCAAGCTCTGGGTTAATCTCCACGTACTCCGTATCCTCAGAATCTATCGATAAGAAGCAATATGCAAATAAGAAGCAATTAAACATGTCTATGCAACATGATCAATTAATTATGAGATAAATACAGTAGGTATGGCATGTCCTAACAAGATTTTAGGAGAAAGAACCAAGTCATTTGCATCCCTGGATTGGGAGATACAAAAATGACAAGGTGGAAGGGCTGAAAACGGCAAAAGCCGAAACTATAGGAAAACTCTAAGTGGAAAATATGTGCTTGCCTTCTCTGGTAGGATTTTATGAGTGTGAGCATTTTTATGTGAAAATACATATCTTCCTGGTTCCGACAAAATTTGGTTTACTGAAATCCGATTTAAAATGATTTAGATATGAATTTTACAAGTTTAACAAAAAGAAAGGTTAGAAAATTACTTAGGCCTATTTTGGGAGGTATTTTTATCAAATACAACTTTTCCACAGTAAGTTTACAATTTTCTGAGTTTCACAGAAGTGGTTTCACATTTTTAGCAAATAGGATGAATTTTATGGGAATATTTCAAGTTATTAAGCCCAAAATAAGTCAATTTTGCTTCATATTATTTTATGGATATTTTCTGTACAGAAGCTGTCCTATTTTATTTTACAGTAATAGAGTTCACAAATTTACAGAGCTAACAAAATTGGTTTCACTCAATAATGAGTTAAAAAGACCAAGATATGAATTTACAAAGTTTAAACATTTTCTTTTCTTTTCTTATTTCTCTCTTTTCTGATTTCCCTTGCAACCCGGGCCCGCAGGCCAGCGAGGCAAAGCAGAGCAGGGCGTGGGCACGAGAGCGCGAGGGCGCGAGGGCGTGGGCGCGAGCAGACAGAGCCAGCGAGCTTCTCGGCGGCGGCGACGGTGAACGGCAGCTCGGCTGTGGTCGGGCCCAAAACAGAAAAGGTAGAGGAGTTCACGGCGGAGCTAAGGGTGGTCTTCTTGACACCTCGGGTGACTGGAATATCGCCGGCGGTGAGCTCCAGCGGCGGATGCTCTCGGGACGTTGTGGCGAACCGAGCTACGGGCAGGTTTCAGTCCAGCAGTGCATGCAGGTGTTCCTAAAAGACTCCAGAAGGCTCACCAGAGGTTGCGCGGGGTCTGGCAGGGTCGGCGCAACAGCATCGACGTCGAGGACGGCTCGGCGGCGGCGAAAACCTTCGGCTCCACGACGGTAGCTCACTTCAGTCGGCCTGCGGCTAGGACACGGTGTCTACCAGGTTACAAACTTCCTGAGGACGGCTACGGTGCAAAGAATCGAAATGGGGCTCACCACAGAGGACGAATCGGCGGTGGCGGCGGATTGACCGGAGGGGAAGGAGACGACGTTGACCTCCCGGTACACTGCGCTATATCCTGATTCCTTCGGCTAGGGGTCTTCTGGGGGCAGGGCGACGGTGTTGGCGCGAAGGCTCGGTCAGACTCGCTCCGAGGCGGTCAGAACGGCGAGATGACGCTGGCGGCGGTGCTGCAGAGCAGAGGGCGAGGCACGGCGTCTTCGGCCGGCAGTTCCTAGGGCAGGTAATACAAAAATGGAATGGTCAGAAGGTATAGATCATGTTCCCGAAGCTTAGAAAGGGTGGAGCTCACCGGAGCTAGCTCGGGACCGATCGAACACCTTCGGCGGCGGGGCAAATAGGGTTGCCGCTGGTGATCCTTGGGGTCTCCGTGGGTTTCTCCGGTGGGAACGTGGAGAGGAGGAAGAGAAGAGATGGCTGGCGTGTTCTGAGGCGAAATGGCCGAGGTTTTCCCATGGAGGAGCTCATCTAGGTCACTCTATGTGTGCTGTGGGAGAGGAGAACGAGAGGAAGACACGTCTGCCATGCAATGCTGAGTCGTCTCCACTGCTAGAGTGGTCAAGGTGGGTCCCACATGTCAGGAAACAGTGTTCTACACACTTGTAGCTAGCTTCACTCTATGACTTGTGGGTCCAAGTAGTGATGGTCTAGGAGGAGTGGAGGAGTATGGGTGAATTTCCTGGTGAGACACACTGTCACATGCTGTGCTATGGCTGACAAATGGGCCAGGTCTTGTGGGTCCCAGTGGTCAGTGACTTGAGAGAGGAGAAATCTCCAGAAACTAAGTCTTGCTAGCTGTCAAGCAGGCAGTCTTTGCATTACTGTTTCACTAGGTTAATGAGGAGCATAATTCATGGGAAAATTACTAGAGGTAGAGAAAGATGTGTTCAAACTGCTGACCGAATTTCGTGGTTAGAAGTGGTCTGGTTTGCCTTTGGTGAAAATGCAAAGTAGGCACACAGATCCAGTTTTGCTGCAGTTTCACTTGTTTCTCCAGTGCCTTGATCTTATCATTTTATGTGTTTTCTTTGGGAGATAAATTAAACCAAAAATTCCTGGTAGTGGGGTTCATGTTGGCTCCCACTTTGGCAAAAGGGCTCTGTCTAATTAGTCTTCATTTTCATTTGGTGAATTTCAGAAGTGAACCAATTTATTTCAGCTAGCTTCCTAGCTTTGCTGATTTGAGGGATTGCGTTGAAGTATTTATTGACGTGATAAAATTATGTAAAATTTACAGGGGCTTACTCACATCACCTGACATGTTTAGGAATTTTTGTAGGATTTTAAGATATATAGAACTTGGGAAGTGACAACTAGCACAAAGCAAAGGATTAGCTAGGGCTTAACACTAATTACCTTAATTTAGATTTAGGGCTGTGACAAAAGGAATACATCCCAACTGGACGTAGGGTATTACCTCGCATCGAGGGCCTGAACCAGTATAAAATCTCTCCATGTTCCTTTGCAATCCACCGAGTTTCCATCCGCCGAGTAACCCCATGTTCATATTGCCGGTGTAAAACATCGGCAGTTGGCGCACCAGGTAGGGCCTTCGGCGAGATCTACACCAGCAATCTTGATGGATTCTACATCAGGAGTCAACAGCGACAAATTCTGCCCTAGAGACACAATAACCTTCAGAAGCCTCAACTTCATCGCCGACCAGATCGGCAATCTCACCTTGGCCAACGCAGATCCAATCCAATCGGCTGAGGAACCAGCCGACTCCAAGCCAGTCGGCTCACAAGATGCTGTGCCAGCTATCATCAATCTAATGCAGCAATCTTCAACTTCGCCGAGCCTTGGGACAACTCTCTCCTTCGGCGTCCGACTCGTGCTAGGCCTCGAGCCAGCCCGGGTTGGGCTAGGAAGGGGAGAGATCATCAATCTCCCGCACGGGCCCAGCCACGCCGCAGATCTACACTCCATGCGGCAGACCCAATCCCTCGTGGTTTAGTTTGGACATGGCTCAGAGCCGCTCCAGATTGGATCCAGGGAGGTCGGAGTCGTTCTCACTCCGATAAATTACTTGGATTCCGACTCCAAGTCGGACAACAGTTCGAACACTAGTTCGGACTCCAGTCTGGCGAGTTTTCTCCTACCCTGTGAGATCTTCATGGCTTCAACACCACCACCGGAGGTGCGCCGACTACAAGAGGAGCAGCAGGAGGAGGCACGTCGACTACGGCAACAGGAAGAGGCCGATCACGAGGTCTACAACGATGGGCTACACAGGGTTGGGCGAACCGCCCAGCAACAAATTATCCAGACCAAAGTCGGCGACCACGACATCTTCATCATGCCACAACAGAACGCCGTGGCCGCTGCAACCCTGCTAGACACGCTCCACCTTGGGCCTGATCACCAAGCCACCCCGACTATCGCCAAGATCAAGGCGATGATTACAGCTGCTGCCTGTCAGCAGCAACAGCAGTCGGGTGACACACTTGTACCGACCAACCGGTCGGGTTCTCCGACAGCAGCTCATCTACATCAGCTCGACGACGGGCGGCTGGCTCAAGTCAGCCACATGAAGAGTCGCGCCAAATGTCACTCGGTGACACCAATAACAACAATCAGCAGCATCACCAGTACGATCGCCGGCCCAACCAAGATCTCTGAGTTCGTCTACAACGCGACCTCCGATACAACATCAATGCCCGGCGCCGCAAACATGAAGAAGAAGAGCGCCGCCGACTGGAGGATGAGAACGAGCGTTTCGGTCTTCACCACGAGTGGTTTAACCGCCGTGGTCGGAGCCAGAGCCCTCACGAAGACGAAGGCATTCCAACTTTCACCCACGAGCTACAAGAAGTCGATTGGCCGTCGGGCTTTAAGCACACGGGGATCGAGAAATACGACGGCAAAACCAACCCCGAGTCCTGGCTCACCGTGTACACCCTGGCAATTTGAGCTACCGGAGGTGACGATAAAGCCATGGCTAACTACCTCCCAGTCGCACTAGCCGACTTGGCGAGGACATGGCTAACAGGGCTCTCGAGGTAGTCGATCTGTTCCTGGGGAGAAATCAGGGAGCGGTTCATCGCTAACTTTCAAGGGACCTACGAGAGGCCGTCTTCTGAGCACGATCTATACCAACTACACCAGAAGAAGAACGAGTCTCTGCGCGAATTTATCAAGAGGTTCTCTGAGAAGGGCAACAAGATCCCAATGATCAAGGACGAGGCCGTGGTTGCTGCCTTCCGCAAAGGAGTAAAGGACGCCCCGTTCATCGCGAAGTTTACTCAGAAGCCACCATCCTCCGTCCGGGCTCTTTTTGACATGGCGAACAAATACGCTATCTCGGCTGAAGCGGTCGCCGAGGCCCTCAATGAGAAGAAGGAGCCTTGGCAGAAGGACCAGAAGGCGAAAGCCGACAACGAGCCATCACAAAATAAAACCCGCAACCACAAGCGTAAATCGGACAACGAGGTGGCCAACATGGAGCGAACTTGGTCATGGCCCCAACGCAATAACAACTACTAGAAGGTCATGAATGGGCCTTGCCCCTTCCACCCCAAAGGCAAGCACGTGGCCAAAGACTGCTTCATGCTCAAGAAGTTTGCTTTCGAGCAGGCTTCATCATCTGGTGCCGACAAGGATAAAGACAAGCCAGATCACGGCCCGGCTGATGATTTTCAAGATCCCCAGGCCGAGCTCAACCACATCTTCGGAGGGCCGTCTGTGTACGAGTCCAAGCGGAAGCAGAAGCTCATAGCATGAGACGACAACTCAATCTCTATAGCAGATACCCCCAGTATTTACACCGGTTAGAGACGTCCATCATGTTCACCCACGCAGATCACCTAGATCGGGTTTCACACCCGGGACGTTACCCACTCGTCCTGGACCCGGTCGTCAAGAACATCAAGTTGAAGAAGGTCCTCATAGACGGAGGCAGCGCACTCAATATCCTCTTTGCCAAGACTTTGGATGAGATGAAGATTCCTCATTCAGATCTGCAGCCGAGTACGACGCCCTTCCACGGGATAATTCCCAGCCTGTCTTCAACAACACTCGGGCAGATCACCTTGCCGGTCACCTTTGGCACGTGGGATAACTTCCGCACAGAAAATGTCTGCTTTGAGGTTGTCGACTTCGAGACTGCGTACCACGCGATACTCGGAGGACCAACTCTCGCCAAATTCATGGCGGTACCGCACTATACATACATGGTGCTCAAGATGCCAGGGCCAGCAGGAGTCCTCTCCCTCCGCAGCGATGTCAAGCAAGCCTTCACCTGCGAAAAGGAGAGTTGTGAATTGGTTCAATCACAAGAAGTGGCAATCGGGCGCAACAGTATTCGGCAAGCCGTCACAACCAAAGTCGAGGTAGACCCATTTCCGGCCAAAAAAACAGCGAAGTCGGGAATTTTAGCGGACTCTGACACGAAGAAGATCCCCCTAGACCCTTTCAACCCCTCCAAGACTACTCTAGTTAGGACCAGACTCGACCCCAAATAGGAAGGCACACTCATCACCTTCCTCCAAGCCGACAAGGATATCTTTGCGTGGAAACCGTCCGATATGCCGGGCGACCAAGGGAGGTGATTGAGCATCGCCCTCAAAATGAAGACAGACGCCAAGCTAGTCAAGCAACAGCTGTGGCGCTTCGCTCAAGACTGTAAAGATGCTATTCGGGAGGAGATAACCAAGCTTCTCGCAGCCGGGTTCATCAAAGAGGTCTATCACCCGTACTGGCTGGCAAACCCAGTTCTTTTCCGAAAGAAAAATGGTAAATGGCGCATGTGCATCGACTACACTGATCTCAACAAGGCGTGCCCCAAGGATCCATTTGGTCTATCGAGAATAGATCAGGTGGTGGATTCAACTGCAGGGTGCGACCTTCTCAGTTTTCTCAACTGCTACTCGGGATACCACCAAATCAGCCTGAAGGAGGAAGACTACCTAAAGACGTCTTTTATCACACCGTTTGGAGAGTACTGTTACATCACTATGCTGTTCGGTTTGAAAAACGGCTGGAGCAACGTATTCAACGGGCAATTCAGTGTGTCTACACACTCAAATCGGCGCAACGTGGAGGCCTACGTCACGACGTGTGATCAGACCAAGTCCAAAGAAGACCTCATCGCTGACCTAGAAGAAACCTTCCAAATTCTTCGAAGATTCAAGATGAAGTTGAACTCGGAAAAGTGCGCCTTCAGCATGCCATCCGGCAAGCTACTTGGCCTTCATCGTCTACATCGCAGCATCAAGGCCAACCCGGAAGAAAGTCAATGCAATTATGAACATGGCTCCCCAACTAACCCAGAAGGACGGTCCAGAAGCTGACAGGCTGCATGGCATCGCACTCAGCCGGTTTATTTCCCAACGGGTGGCGAATGGGGCATACCCTTTTTAAGCTATTGAAGAAAGTAGACAATTCTAGTGGACCAACCAAGCCAGCAAGCCTTCGAAGACTTCAAGCAATTTCTCACATCACTCGTGTAGCGTTCACCCTATGCCCCGCAACTATCTCAAGTATTGCACATGATGGTGTTGAGCGATCCAGAACAGGTCACATCCACAAAGAGTTCAAAGGCCAGTCTACTTTATCATGACGAGTCTTGCCGACTCAAAGACGAGATATCGCAGGTCCAAAAGCTGCTCTATGGCCTACTCATTACTGTTCGGAAGCTGGTGACTATTTCCAAGCACACCAGGTCACGGTGGTCACATCATTTCCATCGGGACATCCTGCATAACCACGAGGCCACCGACCGAATCGCCAAATGGGTGCTTGAGTTGATGGTGCTCGACATCACCTTTCAGCCATGGACAACAATCAAATCACAAACTCTAGCCGACTTCGTGGCCGAGTGGATAGAAGTTCAAATGCCTACATCAACAGTGAAGCTAGAGTACTAGACAATGTACTTCGATGGTTCTCTATGATCGGCGCGCCGGGTGGTCCTAACTGACGTCGCTACGGCGAAAAACTCAAGTACGTTCTACAAATCCATTTCCCGGCTTCCCACAACGTTGCCGAGTACGAGGCACTTATCCACGGGCTCCGCATTGCTATATCACTCAGCATATGTCGACTGGTTGTGCACGGGGATTCTCAACTCGTGGTGAATCAAGTCATGAAGGACTGGACATGTCTCGATGATACCATGGCGGCATACTGTCAGGAGGTCTGCAAGTTGGAAAACAAGTTTGACGGGCTGGAGATAACACATGTCCTACGACAATACAATGATGCTACAGATGAACTGGCAAATATGGGATCAAAGCGCGAAGCAGTCCCGACAGGGATCTTTGTCGAGCAACTTATGGAGCCATCAGTCAAGAAGAAACCGGTCCTGAGCAGTCGGGAGGCAAACCTGCCCGGCGACAGACGAGTACTGCACATATGTCAAGACTGGTGGACCCTGTCTCAAATTCCTCCTGGACGGTGAACTACCAGAAGATCACAGCCTGTGATGCATTTGCACCGCAATAATATTATGGGCTACTCGGCGACCTAGATTCGGTGGATTGCGAGGAACACAAGCGAATTATACTGGTTCAGGCCCTAGATGTGAGGTAATACCCTACGTCCAGTTGAGGTGTTTATTCTCTGAGGTGGTTTTGCGATCAATGATCTTGCTGCCCTCATGGGGCGCCTGCCTCCTTTATTACTAGGGGACAAGGGTACATGGTAGGATCCCAATCGGATACGACCAAGGGATTCCTTCTAGAGATTTAGAAATCCTATCCGACTAGGGCTATGTTTCCTTATATACAAGGCACAGCCGCCGGGTGCTATCTTATCTCTAATTACTGTCTGGCCATCCTCTATCCGAGTGGCCATGTGCTGGTAAGAGGTACCCGGGCCCATGGCTCCCACAGTAGCCCCTGAGACCTTCATAGTTGAGTCACAGCTGATGCCGAGTGCTCATCCTCCACGGTGAAGGTTACCCGAGTGCGATGCTCCCGAGTACTCTTTGTCCGAGTAAGTCCTCCCGTGTCCTGCTTCATGTCAGCTGGCAGCGAGGCTATGAAGGGCTTCTTGTAGATATATGAATAGTGTGCGCCGAATAGGCGCACCTATTAGGTGTAGCCCCCGACTTTGTGCTTAATTGTGAAGACAATTAAACATAAAGTCAAAGATCTTTAACCTGGAAGTCTTTCCCGAGTAGATTACTACTGGTATATTGGAACTCTTCGTATCATGTCAACCGGAATATAATTTATAGTCTTGCCGAGTAGGAGACTACTCGTATGTAGGACTCTTCGACTTCATGTCAGTCGGAATATGTGTTTATAGTCTTTTCCGAGTGGCGTCCCACCTAGAAGTTAGACTCCTCCGCGTCATGTCAGCGGGAATAGATATTTATAGTCTCTCCCAAGTAGTGCACTACTCGAAAGTTAGACTCTTCAGCGTCATGTCGGCTGGAATAATGTTGCTCATGGCAACTGATGGCCACGCTTGTAGGCCGAGTACCACTTTATGAAAATAAATCCATTACGTGGTCAGGTGTACTCGAGAAAGATACCTGCGTCTCCAATTTTAATGAAGACCAGCCTGTGATTCTTGTAAGGATATATCCTCGAGACCTGTGAGATAAGCAGATACCCAAACATATACGTTTAGCAATAAGGCTCTCATGAAGCGTATCCGCTTACCTTATCGGTTCCTGTTAGTAGCACCAGCGCTATAATTTCAACTCAGCCTGCAGGCGGCCCACATGGAGCATGCTACTGTAGGAACTCATATCTTGTCGGCCCAATACCGACTGTGCAGGCCTGGGCCCATCTAGTCGGTACAGGCTATAAAAAGACGGGGAGAGAGAAAAAGATTCCGTCGTCTTCCCCAAATCGGCCAATCTCTTCGTCTTCCACCTTCGCGCCTAGCTTTTCGCCTCCCGCCCGGCTAGGGTTAGCAGCAGCTGTTCCCCACCTGGACTCGGGCGATTTCAATCCTCCTCGTTTATTCCAAGCCCCCGATTTGCTTTCCCCCAAATCTCACCACCTCCAGTCATGCCGAAGGCGACGAATCCTGCGGGTGCGCCAGGGAGTTCTTGGCCGATCTCATATTGTGGCTCAGTGAAGCTGAGACGGCTGGAGAGCGAGCTGAAGTTGCCCAGCCAAGAAGTGATCCGTTGGCGGTCGGCGAGGGATGAGTCGATCCCCAACCCCCAGCCTGGCGAAACGGTAGTTTTCGCCTCTTTCTTTGATCGGGGCTTGTGTCTTCCGTCTTCTGATTTTTTCCGCCGCATCCTTGATTTCTACGGGCTGGAGTTGGTGCATTTAAATCCCAACTCAATCCTTCAGATCTCCATATTTGTTACTCTTTGCGAGTGCTTTCTGGGTGTTGAACCCCATTTCATCCTCTTCCGACACCTGTTCCATGCCAAGCCCCAACCTTCCAAGAGTAATATCAGTGTGATTGGAGGGGCTAGTCTTCAACTGAGGAGCGATGGGAAGAAAACGTATATCGATTTGCCCTTGAAATCTTCTCTGAAGGGCTGGCACAAGGAGTGGTTTTATTGCGCCGATCTGATGCCCCAATGCCTGGCCAAGCTGGTCCTCGGAGCCAACCTTTGAAGAACTGGGCCAGGCACATATATTGCTGACGAAGATAGATGACCTCAAGAGGGCCGGCTTGACAGGGCCTTGGGTGGCTCGCCGTTTTCTGACGAGGCGCGTCCAGCCGCTGAAGTTGAGAAGCGCCTTTGGCTGGGCCTTCAAAGGTAAACACGATACCGACCGAGTGAGCAGCGAGACGGCGGACAAGGGGGCAGTGACCGATACCTTGTTTGGCTACTTCTCCGAAGGGGTGGTTGCCACCGAAGATGATAACCGCCGAGTTGCTGCCTATAGCTTCATCCGGCCGCGGACCAAGGTAACCTTCTACCTTCTTCTGTGGTGAACGCCTGTGGAGCGGTGATTGTTCAACCTTGCGTGATGGTATCTCGTCGACTTGCTTGTAGTGGCATGAGGAATTTGATGAAGACTCCCGTCCATTGTCGGTGGTCGCGTCGAAGAAGAGGCCGAGGAGTCCCTCTGCTGCCCAACCCGACTCTAAGAGAGCGGGGAAGAAGCCGATTTTATATCGGGGCGAGGGGGCCATGACAGCGCGCGCCGTGAGCAGCAGCTTGAAAATAAAGGACACTGCTGCCACAACGCCCACGCGGTCGAGTCCCAGGCTGAGACCTGCAGGTTCGGGCCCAACGTTGTCGTGCTCGGCAGCAGCGCCACCAAGGGGCCGGCTAGAGCAAAGGCCGCTTGGGGCGAAGGAACCCGAGCCAACCATACCAGAGTCGGGGCCGACTCGGGCTGATACGCCTCTGCCATCGATGACGCCGACCGGGCCGACTGCCGACGCTAGCGCTTCGTCGGGGGGCGGGCCGCCCGGCAGGAAGCTGAGGTTCTCCAAGAGGTGCGCTACTCCGGGTCCTCTGTAGTCATTGTATGTTAGAGTAATGTCCTGATGTCTTGCTTCGTCGTGCAGGAAGCGGGCCGATATCGATCTCAAAGAGATTGACCCGTCTGCTCCACTTGATGAGCCTGCCCCAGCCAAGCCAGCGGCGGTGAACACACTTGTTGAGCCGGTGGCCAGCCCGGTTGCTGAGACCGAGGTGGCTCCGACTATAGGGCCACTGCCGCCACCCGACCGAGAGGTGGCTGTTGAAACTGAGGCCCCAGCTCCTGAGGCGCCGTACGTTGCGGAAGCGGCGGATGGAGCCCCTAAGCCGGTCCCCGAAATCATAGGGGAAGGCGGTGCTGAGGCCAGGACCCCATCGCCGTCGTGGTTATCGTCATCGCCATCACCGCTGCTGCCGCCACCGCCGGAGATCCCGCATCTGCCTCGGATCGAAGCTCCCCCACGTGTGATGCCTCGGACCTTTACGTGGACCACTCGCGACGGTACTGCGAAAAGCTTCAGGCTCGATGAAGTCGTTGCAAGGAGAGAGCGCGAAAGCCTGCTTCGCGCCGCCATCAGCGGGTCCCAAGGGGTCGCGGTATGATTCTTGTAGTAAAGCTCCAGCAATCTTCTTGTTTTGATGTTTGACTCTGTCGTCGGTTTGTTCCTTGTCCCGAGCAGAAGCTCGTCGATTGCAACGAGGCGATGACGGAGATCCTGGTCGAGATGGCTCCCCACCTCGCGGAATTGCAGCAACTCCGGGCATTGAAGGCCGAGATGGAGGCGCGTCACACGAGGAGGGAGGCCTGGCTGAAGAGTGGCGCCGATCAGCTCAGGGCGGAGACATGGGCCCTAGCCGAGAAGATCAGAGGTAAAATCCTCGAGTGTATCTTCCCGACTGAACCGTTGATGTATTCATCCAGCCGCGTCGATCCCGACTGCCCGGTGGTGTCATGACTGCACGGTTGAGCTCTTGGCTAATCTGTGGTGCAGACCTCGAAGCGGAGTTAAAGACCCGAGCAGAGAGGGAGTCGCAACTGAAGGAGGCTGAAGAAGCCAAGGCCGAGCTTGAAAGGGTCAAGGCCGACCTGACAAAGGCCAACACCGAGCTTGACCGGGAGAAGTCCGAGTTGGAGAAGGCCGTCGTCAAGCTCGGTAAGGAGAAGGCTGAACTGGAGAAGACCGTGGCCGGGTGGGAGGCCGACTACGAAAGTAAGTCCTCAACCCGACTGTGATCTCAGCCAATCCATTAGTTATCCTGTGTGTAGCCGAATTTGACAAGCTTACTTGCCGGCCGATCTGGGCAGGCATGAGAGCTAACGTCCGGGCCCAGTATCGGTTCTACACGGAGGAGATAAGGTTGATCAGGGAGTCACGGGAGGCCCTCGTCGGGTCCGTGAAAGGGCTCCTTGACCTTGTAGATCCCCGCCCAGTGGGGACCAGCTGTAGCAGAATTCCTCAGATAATGGGGCGTCTCGAGGACGCGCCGAGTGCCTTGAAAAGGTACTCGGACGAGCGGGTTGCCGCCGGCGTGGCCCAGACCCTAGCAATGACCAAGTCCATCTACCCGAGGGCGGACATTGAGGCCATCGGGGAGGGATTTTCCGAAGAGACGACGCCCGAGGAAGCGCTGGAGCTGATCGCACAGGCGAAGCCGACTGCTGAAGTAATTACCCGAGACCTGGGTCTGTGAAGGCAATACATTATGTAGTCGGTATGTATATAAGCTTTCATACATGATCATGTGTAAATATGTGTGTCGTGCCGCCAAGCTTATCATTCGGTTGTCATTAGCTTTACCCGACCGTGTAGCATGCATCGAGTTAGTCTGATAGAACTTGATAAAAAGCGTTCGGAGTAAGATGCTATACTCCGAACGCATCAGTCGTGGCAAGGCTTCATAACCGGGGTGAAATAAGCTTGTATGTTATTGACAGAACACATATATACATGCAGCCCCCGACTCACTACTCGGTTGAAACAAGCGGCGTAGTGAGTCAGAAAAAACTGTACACATGGAAAATGTAAAACTCAGGTATAGAAAGGACGTAGCTGTTCTATGTTCCATGAGTTGGTGGTGAGGACGCCGTCTTTGGTCTTCAGTCGGTAGGCGCCTGGCCGTGTGACCTCGGCTATAATGAACGGCCCTTCCCAGATGGGGGATAATTTGTGCCTGTCCTTAGTGGTTTGTATCTTCCTTAGAACGAGATCCCCGACCAAAAAGGTGCGGCCACGGACATTGCGACTGTGGTAGCGACGCAGGCCTTGAAGATACCTTGCCGACTGGATTGTTGCGGCGTCTCTTGCTTCTTCGAGCTGATCTAATTCGATCAGTCGGGTGTTGTTGGAGTCGTCTTCGGAGTAAGCCCGGACTCGCGGAGAGCCAAACTGTATCTCTGTCGGTAGCATGGCCTCAGTACCGTAGACCAGGAAGAAAGGGGATTGCCCTGTTGACCGACTAACTGTGGTTCTGAGAGACCAGAAAACGGATGGGAGTTCTTGTACCCACCGACCCGCATATGGTTGTAGTCGGTCGAATATCCTGGCCTTGATGCCTTGCAAGACCATACCGTTGGCTCGCTCAACCTGCCCGTTGCTCCGCGGGTGCGCCACAGATGCATAGCAGATCTTGATGCCGAAATCATCGCAGAAATCTTGGAATAGGCCCGCCGCGAACTAAGTACCATTGTCGGTGATGATGCGGTTAGGGACTCCGAACCGGTATAATATGCTCATGATGAAGTCCTTTGCTCGTGCCGCTGTAATTGTTGCGACGGGTTTAGCCTCAATCCACTTGGTGAACTTATCCACCGCGACAAATAGATGTGTGAACCCCCCTGGCCCTTTCTTGAAGGGCCCGACCATGTCGAGCCCCCATACTGCGAATGGCCAGGAGATAGGGATAGTTTGGAGTTCCTGGGCTGGGAGATTTGTTTGCCTTGCGAAGAACTGGCAACCTTCGCACTTGCGAACGATGTCTTTGGCGTCTGTGATTGCTGTGGGCCAGAAGAATCCCTGCCGGTAGGCCTTTCCGACTAACGTCCTGGATGCAGCATGGTTGCCACATATGCCCGAGTGGATTGAATGCAGGATCTGCTTGCCTTCCTCGGTGGTGACGCAACGCATGAGGACGCCGGATGCGCTCCTTCGGTACAGGTCTTTTCCGACTAGCAGGAAGCTTTTGCTCCGACGCTTGACCTGCTCGGCTTGGCTGCGATCTTCTGGGAGTTCATCATCCAGAAGGAATTTGACAACAGGACTCCTCCAGTCTTGACATATGTGCAGCACTTCGTCGGTAGCCGCGGTAGGCTCGCCTCCCGACTGCTCTTGTGCCGGTTTCTTCTTGACTGATGGCTCCATGAGTTGCTCGACGAAGATTCCAGTCGGGACTGCTTCTCGTTTGGATCCCATGTTTGCCAGCTCATCCGCCGCGTCGTTGTATTGGCGCAGGACGTGTGTGATTTCCAGCCCGTCGAACTTATTTTCCAGCTTGCGGACCTCCTGACAGTATGCCGCCATTGTATCGTCGAGACAGGTCCAGTCTTTCATGACTTGGTTTACCACGAGTTGGGAATCTCCGCGCACAACTAGTCGACGTATGCCGAGTGATATGGCGATGCGGAGCCCGTGAACGAGTGCCTCGTACTCGGCGACGTTGTGGGAAGCCGGGAAGTGGATTTGTAGAACGTACTTCAGTTTTTCGCCAATGGGGGATGCCAATATGACTCCAGCCCCGGCGCCACCGATCCGTAGGGAACCGTCGAAGTACATTGTCCAGTACTCTAGCTTTGCTGTTGGTATTGGGAGTTGAACTTCTGTCCACTCGGCCACGAAGTCGGCTAGAGCTTGAGATTTGATAGCTGTCCGTGGCTGGAAAGTGATGTCGAACTCCATCAACTCGAGTGCCCATTTAGCGATCCGGCCAGTGGCCTCGCGATTATGAAGGACATCCCCGAGTGGAAACGCTGTGACCACCGTGACTTGATGTGCTTGAAAGTAGTACACCAGCTTTCGGACTGTGATGAGTAGGCCGTATAGCAGCTTCTGGACCTGCGGGTATCTCGTTTTGGAGTCGGCAAGGACCTCGCTGACAAAATAGATTGGCCGTTGTGTTTTCTGAATATGACCCTGTTCGGATCGCTCCACTACCAGCACCGTGCTGACTACGTGAGTGGTTGCCGCCAGGTATAGCATTAGCGGTTCCTGGGGTAAGGGTGATGCCAACACGGGAGGTGACGTGAGGAACTGCTTGAAATCTTCGAAGGCTTGTTGGGCTTTCGGAGTCCATTTGAAGGTGTCCGCCTTTTTGAGGAGCTTGAAGAAAGGCATGCCCCGTTCGCCCAGTCGGGAGATAAACCGGCTGAGTGCCGCCGTGCAACCTGTCAACTTCTGGATGTCTTTGAGGTTGGTCGGGGGCGCCATGTTCCTGATGGCGTTAACTTTCTCTGGGTTGGCCTCGATGCCGCGATGCGAGACGATGAAGCCGAGTAACTTTCCAGACGGCACTCCGAAGGTGCACTTTTCCGGGTTCAACTTCATCTTGAATCCTCGGAGGTTTTGGAAGGTTTCTTCCAAGTCGACAATGAGATCTTCTCTGGACTTAGTCTTGATCACCACGTCGTCGACGTAGGCTTCCATGTTGCGCCCAATCTGAGTGTGCAGACAGCGCTGAATAGCCCGTTGGTAGGTTGCGCCCGCATTTTTCAGACCGAACGGCATTGTGATATAGCAATACGCTCCAAACGGCGTGATGAAAGATGTTTTCAAACAGTCTTGTTCCCTCAGGCTAATTTGATGATATCCCGAGTAGCAGTCGAGAAAGCTGAGTAGGTCGCACCCTGCCGTGGAGTCAACCACCTGATCTATCCTGGGAAGACCAAATGGGTCCTTGGGGCACGCTTTGTTGAGGTCGGTGTAGTCGACGCACATGCGCCATTTACCGTTTTTCTTCCGGACCAGAACTGGGTTTGCCAGCCAGTCCGGGTGGTAGACTTCCTTGATGAACCCGACTACGAGGAGCTTGGTAATTTCCTCCCGGATAGCGTCCTTGCGGTGTTGAGCGAAGCGCCGCAGCCGTTGCTTGACGGGTTTGGCGTCTGTCTTGACGTGTAGGGCGTGCTCGATCACCTCCCTTGGTACGCCCGGCATGTCGGACGGTTTCCACGCGAAGATATCTTTGTTGGCTTGGAGGAAGGTGACGAGCGCGTCTTCCTATTTGGGGTCGAGTCCGGTCCCAACTAAGGCAGTCTTGGAGGGGTCGGAAGGGTCCAGGGGGATCTTCTTCATGTCAGAGTCCGCTGAAATTCCCGACTTCGCTGCTTTTTTCGCCGGAACTGGATCTTGATTGACTTCAGGTGTAGCGGCTTGCCGGATGCTGTCGCGCCCGACTGCCGCTTCTTGTGTTTGAGCCAGTTCACAGCTCTCCTTGTCGCAGGTGAAGGCTTGCTTAGCGTCGCTGCGGAGGGAGAGGACTCCTGCTGGCCCGGGCATCTTCAGCACCATGTACGTATAGTGCGGTATTGCCATAAATTTGGTGAGGGCCGGTCGTCCGAGTATCGCGTGATATGCGGTCTCGAAGTCAGCGACCTCGAAGCAGATGTTTTCTGTACGGAAGTTGTCCCGCGTGCCGAAGGTTACCGGCAAGGTTATCTGCCCGAGTGGGGTTGATGACAAGCCGGGAATTATCCCATGGAAGGGCGCAGTGCTCGGCCGTAGTTCTAAACGAGGAATTCTCATCTCGTCCAAAGTCTTGGCGAACAGGATGTTGAGCGCACTGCCTCCATCGATGAGGGTTTTCTTCAGCCTGATATTTTTGACGACCGGGTCCAGGACGAGTGGATATCGTCCCGGGTGGGAAATCCGATCTGGGTGATCTGCGCGATTGAAGGTGATGGCCGTTTCCGACCAGCGCAGGTATTGGGGGGTGTCGACTGTGGAGACCGTGTTGATGTCGCGTATTGAGAGCTTCTGCTTGCGTTTGGATTCGTACGCAAGTGGTCCCCCAAAGATGTGGTTGAGTTCGGCTTGGGGATCCTGGAAATCCTCAGCCGGGCCTGAGTCTGGCTTGTCTTTGTCCTTGTCAGCGCCAGATGATGAAGCTTGCTCGGAGGCGAACTTCTTGAGCATGTGGCAGTCCTTGGCCGCGTGCCGGCCTTTGGGGTGAAATGGGCAAGGCCCGCTCATGACTTTCTGATAGTCGTTGTTCCACTGGGGCCGCGACTGACTGCGCTCCATGTTGGCCACCTCGTTGTCCGACTTCCGCTTGCGGCTGCTAGACTTATTCTGAGACGGCTCGTTGTCGGCTTTCGCCTTGTTGTCTTTTTGTCGGGGCTCCTTCTTCTCGTCGAAGGCCTCAGCAACGGCTTCAGCCGAGTCGGCGTATTTGTTGGCCATGTCGAAAAGAGCCCGGACAGTGGATGGTGGCTTCCGAGTGAACTTCGCGATGAGCGGGGCGTCTTTTACTCCCTTGCGGAAGGCGGCGATGACGACCTCGTCTTTGATACTTGGAATCTGATTGCGCTTCTTGGAAAACCTCTTGATGAATTCACGCAGAGACTCGTTCTTCTTTTGATGCAGCTGGTAAAGGTCGTGCTCGGAAGCCGGTCTCTCGTAGGTCCCCTGGAAGTTAGCGATGAACCGCTCCCTGAGTTGTCCCCAGGAACCGATCGACCGCCTTGGGAGGCCTGTCAACCATGTCCTCGCCGAGTCGGCTAATGTGACTAGGAGGTAGTTAGCCATGGCTCTGCTGTCGCCCCCAGCAGCTTGTACTGCCAGGACGTAAACGGTGAGCCAGGACTCTGGGTAGGTCTTGCCGTCGTACTTTTCGATTCCGATAGGCTTAAAGCCGACTGGCCAGCGGACGTCCTGTAACTCCCGAGTAAAGGCTGGAATGCCTTCGTTATCGTGAGGACTTGGGCTTCGGTTTTGGCGGTGTAGCCATTCGTAGTGGAGACCGAAGCGCTCGTGTTCATCCTCCAGTCGGCGGCGTTCATCCTCTTCGCGCTCTTGGCGCCGGGCCCTTATGGTGTGGCGAAGATCGCGTTGTATTCGCATTCGGAGGTCTTGATTGGGTCGGCGGTCGTATTGGCGACGCCGCCGGTTGTCGTAGTTGGTATTGCCGAGCGTTGTTTGGTGGGACTCTTCGTGCTGCCGGGTGGAGCCGGCCGCCCGACGTCACGCTGATGCAGATGACTCCGCCGCTGGAGAGCCCGTCCGATGGGTCGGTATGTGAGTGTTGCTTGACTGTTCTTGCTGCTGGCAGGCGGCAGCAGTAATCATCGCCTTGATCTTGGCAATAGTTGGTGTGGCCTGATGATCTGGCCCAAGCTGGAGCGTGTCCAGCAGAGTTGCGGCGGCCACGACGTTCTGTTGTGGAGTGACGAAGACGTCGTGGTCACCGACTTTGGTTTGGAGGATCTGCTGCTGGGCGGCTCGCCCAGCCTGTCGTAGCCCGTCATTGCGAGCTTGTCGGTTGGCCTCCTCTTGTTGTTGTAGTCGGCGTGCCTCCTCTTGTTGCTCCTCTTGTAGTCGGCGCACCTCGGAAGGTGGCGTTGAAGCCATGAAGATCTCGCGGGGGAGGAGGAAGCTTGCCAAGGTGGAGTCCGAGTTGGTGCTCGAACCGCTATCCGACTTGGTGTCGGACTCCGAGTAGTTTATCGGAGTTAGGACGACTCCGACCTCTCTAGATCCAATCTGAAACGATTCATGACCGTGTCCAAACTGAATCGCAGGAGGTCGGGTCTGCTGCACGGGTTGTAGATGCACAGCGTCGCCGAATCCGTACGGGAGATTGACGATCTCTCCCCCTCTTGGCCTAACCCGCGCTGGCTCAAGGCCTAGCGCGAGTCGGACGCCGAAGGAGAGAGTTGTCCCGACGTCCGGCGATGTGAGGGACTGTCGTAGTAGATCGTCGAAGGAGATGGCGACGTCCCTGGGGCCGACTGGCGCAACGCCGGCTGGCTCCTCGGCTAGTGAGATCGGATCTGCTTCAGCCTAGGAAAGATTGCCGAGTTGATTGGCGACGAAATCAAGACTCCCGAAGGTGATGGTGTCTCCATTGGAGAACTTGTAGCTCTTGACTCCGTTGATGGGATCCATCGAATCTGTTGATGAAGAATTCGCCGGGCCCCTACCTGGCGCGCCAACTGTCGATGCTTTGCATCGGCAATAATATTATGGGGCTACTCGGCGACCTGGAATTCGGTGGATTGCAGACGAAAACAAGCGAATTATACTGGTTCAGGCCCTCGATGTGAGGTAATACCCTATGTCCAGTTGAGGTGTTATTCCTCTGAGGTGGTTTTGCGATCAATGATCTTGCGTGCCCTCATGGGGCGCCTTGCCTCCCTTTATATACTAGGGGACAAGGGTACATGGTAAGGATCCCAATCGGATACGACCAAGGGATTTCCTTCTTAGAGATAGAATCCTATCCGACTAAGGCTATGTTTCCTTATTATACAAGGCACAACCTGCCGGGTGCTATCTTATCTCTAATTACATGGTCTGGCCCATCCTCTATCCGAGTGGCCCATGTGCTGGTAATGAGGTACCCGGGGCCCATGGCTCCCACACAGCCAAGTCGAACAAATAAAACGTCGTAGCAAGAGTTTCCTAGTCATCGGAGAAGACCTGTATGGAAGAAGTGCATCCGAGGTCCTCATGCGCTGCATCACCACCGAGGAGGGCAAGCAGATTCTGCACTCGATCCACTCGGGCATATGTGGCAACCACGCCGCATCCAGGACATTAGTCGGAAAGGCTTACTGGCAGGAATTTTTCTGGCCAACAGCAGTAACAGATGCAAAAGACATTGTTCGCACATGTGAGGGTTGCCAGTTCTACGCAAGACAAACCAATCTTCCAGCCCAAGAACTTCAAACAATCCCAATCTCTTGGCCCTTTGCAGTATGGGGGCTTGACATGGTCGGGCCCTTTAAGAAAGCGCCAGGAGGGTTCACACAGTTGTTCGTCACAGTGGATAAATTCACAAAGTGGATTGAGGCCAAACCCGTTGCAACCATAACAGCGGCACGAGCAAAGGACTTCATCATGAGTATATTATACCGATTTGTGGTCCCCAACCGCGTCATCACCGACAACGGTACTCAATTCACGGGCGGCGTGTTCCAAGATTTCTGTGACGACTTCGGCATCAAGATCTGCTATGCGTCTGTGGCACACTCGCAGAGAAATAGGCAGGTTGAGCGAGCCAATGGTATGGTTTTACAAGGTATCAATGCCAGGATATTCGACCGACTACAACCATACGCGGGCCGGTGGGTACAAGAACTCCCATTTGTTCTCTGGTCTCTCAGAACCACGGTTAGTCGAGCTACAGGGCAATCCCCTTTCTTTCTGGTCAATGGTGCTGAGGCTGTGCTACCAACCGAGTTAGAGTTCAGCTCTCCACGAGTTCGTGTTTACTCAGAAGACATCTCAAACAATACCCGATTGGTCGAACTAGATCAGTTGGAAGAAGCGACGGATATCACAACAATCCAGTCGGCAAGGTATCTTCAAGGCCTGCGTCGTTATCACAATCGCAATGTGTGTGGCCGCGCCTTTTTGGTTGGAGATCTCGTCTTGAGAAAAATACAAACCACCAAAGACAGGCATACAAACCACCAAAGATCTGCGTCATTATAGCGGAGGTTACTTGGCCAGGCGCCTACCGACTGAAGACCGAAGACGGTGCCCTCATCAGCAACTCATGAAATATAGAACAGCTATGTCCTTTCTATACCTGAGTTTTATACTTTCCCATGTGTACAGTTTTTCTCTGACTCACTACGCCGTTTGTTTCAACCGAGTAGTGAGTCGGGGGCTGCATGTATTATATGTGCTTTGTCAATAATATTGTGGAGGCCATGGGCCCCGGGTACCTCATTACCAGCACATGGGCCACTTGGATAGAGGATGGGCCAGACCATGTAATTAGAGATAAGACAGCATCCGGCAGGCTGTGCCTTGTATAATAAGGAAACATTGTCTTAGTCGGATAGGATTCTATCTCTAAGAAGGAAATCCCTTGGTCGTATCCGACTGGGATCCTTATCATGTACCCCTGTCCCCTAGTATATAAAGGGAGGCAGGGCGCCCCTCAGGGCAAGGACAACAAGAGCAACCAGATCATCGATCTACATACACCTCAGAGGAATAACACCTCAACTGGACGTAGGGTATTACCTCATCTTGAGGGCCTGAACCAGTATAATTCTTTTGTGTTCCTCTGCAGTCCACCGAATTCACCCTCGCCGAGTAGCCCCATAGTTTTATTGCTGGTGCAAAGCATCGACAAATATACGAGCCTATTTTACTTAAGTTATGAAGTTTTACTATGACTTTCCCATGTCTGCCCGAGTACAGCTTTTTGCAGTGAACGTTTTTATTAAGTTCTTATAGATTAACTCGGTGTAGGCTATACGGTCGAGTAAAGCTAATGACAACTGAGTAATAGTCTAAAGCTTGGTGGCATTGCACATATATTTACACATGTCTTTACAAAAACTTATATACACACCGATTGCATGATATACTGTTTTTACATACCCAGGTCCCGAGTGATAATCTCTGCAGTCGGCCTCGCCTTGGCTATTAGCTCCATCGCCTCCTCAGGAGTCGTCTCCTTGGCAAACCCCTCCCTAATGGCTTCAACATCTGCCCTTGGGTAGATGGACTTGGTCATTGGCAGGGTCTGGGCCACGCCGGCAATAACATGCTCATCCGAATACCTCTTCAGGGCACTTGGTGCATCTTTAAGGTGCTCCTCTAGTTGGAAGATTGTGCTGGAGCTGGTTCCCACAGGATGAGGATCTATCAGGTCAAGGAGCCCTTTCACGGACTCACCAAGGGTTTCCCGTGACCCTTGACTACCCTGATCTCCTCTGTGAAAGCTTGAAATTGGATCTGGGAATTGGCTCTCGCAGCTACCCAAGTTCACCGATAAGTAAACTTGTTAAGCAAAGCTGCAGATGGAGTAATTAATGGATTGGCTAAGGTTATTGTCAGAGCGGAGACTTACTTTTGTAGTCGGCCTCCCACTCGGCTATGGCCTTCTCCAGTTCAACTTTTCTTTCTCGAGCTTGGTATTGGCCTTTTTTAACTCGGCCTTCTCTTGCTCAAGCTCGGTTTTGGCCTTTGTCAGGTCGGCCTTGGCTCTCTCGGCCTCCTTCAACTATTCTTCTCCCTCCGTTCGGGTCTTCAACTTGGCTTCGAGGGCTACACGACAGATTAGTCAAGAACTCAACGTTGCAGTCAAGACACAACTGGGCAGTCGGGAGCAACATAGCTGGAGAAATATATTAAGGATTCGGTCAGGAAGAAGTATTCCGGAGGCTCACCTCTTATCTTCTTGGCTTGGTCCCAATTCTCACTCCTGAGCTGGGTGACAGCCTCCCTCAGCCAAGATTCCCTCTCCTGGCTGCACCCTTCTACTTCGGCTTTCAAGGCCCGGAGCTGTTCCAATTCTTCGAGCTGGGGGGCAACTCGGGTCAGCACCTCATGCATCTTCTCCGAGAGATCAACAAGCTTCTGCTTGAGGAGTAACAAGTCAAAGCAGAGTCAGGCGTCAAGAAATACTACCAAGATTCCAATACAACAGAAATCATACCTAAATTCCCTGGGACGCAGTGATTGTGGCACGAAGCAAGTCTTCACGCTCCTTTTCCGCCGCCGCCTCATCCAGCTTGTAGCTCCGTGTAGTTCCGTTGGGCGCTGTCCAGCGGAACATCCTCGGGAACTTGCGCGGAGGGGCCTCGATCTTGGGGAGGTTCGGTCTATTTGAAGGAAGGGACAGCGATGATGACGACGACGACGATGGAGACTAGGAAGGCGACAGGGTCCTGGCCCCCAACTCGGCGGCCTCCAGGGCTTCGAGGGCTGGTTTAGGAGCCGCAGCGACGGCCTCAACAACGGGCACCAGCTCAGTGGCTGGAACAGCAGCTTCAGCAACTGCCCTTGGTCGGCTGGGGTCAGCGGCCTTGCAGTCGGGGTGGTCTCAATTTCTGCAACTGGGGCCGCCACCGGCTCAGCAGGTGTGCTCGTTGGCGTTGGATCAGCTAGGGCAAGCTCAACAGCAGGGGTAGTTGACGTGGTCTCTTTAAGATCAATGTTGGCCTGCTTCCTGCATAACGAGTCAAACATCAAGACGCTACAATGCTGAACATGATTTTCAGAAGACCCAGAATGGCCTACCTCTTGGAGAACTTGAGCTTTTTTCCAGGAGATTCGGAGGGCGGCACTGGAGGGCTGCTGGCTATCGGGCCGGAAGGTGTAGCAGTCGGCGGCGGCATTCCTGTCTTGGTCAGCCCCGTTCGCGGTGTGGCCAACTGGGGCGCTCGGGCACTTGGCGGCGTTGGAGTTGGCCTCGTACTTGGCGGCGCTCATGTTGGGCTTGATGATGCCAGGCTTGACCGCGCCGGTCCTGGTCTAGGACTCGATGGCCTGGGTGCAGTACTGGTGGGATCCTTTATTTTTAGACTCCCGGCTACGGCACTTGGCTTCACGACCTCCTTCTTGCCCTGATCTATGATGGGTTTCTTCCCCGCTCTCTTGGAGTCGGGCTGGGCGGCAGAAGGACTTCTCGGCCTCTTCTTTGACTTCGTGGCCGACAGTGGATGGGAGTCATCGTCAAACTCCTTGCACCACTGCAAACGATTCAATAATATACATCACACGATATTGGGCAATTATGGATACATGTCTACAGGCATTCATCACAGAAGAGAAGCAAGGGTTACCTCGGGATGAGGCTGGTTTTGGCTATAAGCCGTGATAGAGCGCTCTGCGTCCTCGGTTTCGACCACCCCACTAGAGAAATAACTAAACAATGTTTCAGTCACTTTTTGCTGGTCAGTCACCTCTCAGCTTTCTCGGTCAGGGTCATTTTTCCATTGGTAATCCCAGTAGAATTCGCTCCTCAACTTCAATGGCTGGACACGCCAGGTCAGGAAACGCTTGGCCACCCAGGGGCCGGTTAGGCCGGCTCTCTTAAATTTCTCCAACCTTGCCAGCAACTGATGTACTTGGCCCATCTCTTCGAAAGTTGGATCCGATGACCAATTGAGCGAGACCGCCGGTGGCAAGCCGGTGAATGGAGGCAGGGAGGGTTCCAGATCAGAACAGTAGAACCACTCCTTATGCCAACCTTTCAAGGAGGATTTCAAAGGAAGATTGATATATATTTTCTTCATTTCACTCCTCAACTGAAGGCCAGCTCCCTCAATCACCTGGACCTTATTCTTGGAGGGTTGGGGCTTGATGTGGAATAAGTGCCTAAAGAAATTAAAGTGGGGTTCCAAACCCAAGGAGCACTCGCAAAGAGTCACGAAAATAAAGATTTGCAATATTGAGTTGGGATTCAGATTCACCAACTCCAATCCGTAGAAGCCAAGAAGACGGCGGAGGAACTCAGAGGAGGGAAGAAATAAACCCCGGTCAAAGAAAGAGGCAAAAACAACAGTCTCGCCGGCTTGGGGATTTGGAACCGACTCACCCTCAGCCGAGTGCCAGCGGATGATGTCACGGCTTTGCAGCCGCAGCGACTTCTCCAGACTCTCCAGCTTCGACCGGCTGCAATCCGAGGTCAGCCATGCCTCGTCCGACACCCCAACGAAATCTAGAACCCTCGGCATGGTTGGGAGGACAAGAAATTTGGGGGAAACGTGGTTGAGGGCTTGGAATGGACAAGGGAAAGCGGAATCAGTCGAGCTTCAATGGGGAGGAGCAAGCAATGCCGAACCCTAGCGGAGCGGGAGGCGAAAATTGGGCGCGGAGTTGGGAAGACGAAACGATTGGTCGCCTGGGGAAGATGAGGAATCTTTTCTCTCTCCCCCAGCCTTTATAGAGCTTGTGCCGACTCATGGGCCTGGGCTTACACAGTCGGCACTGGGCCACCAAGATATGAGTTTCTACAGTAGCACGCTCAATATGGGCCGCTCACAGGCTAGGTTAAAATCGCAGTACTGATGCTACCAACAGGAACCGATGAGGTCAACAGGTATGCTTCATGAAGGCCTAATTACTAAACACATGTGTTTGGGTATCTGTCTTATCCACCAGGTATCGAGGATATATCCTTATAAGGATCACAAGCTAGTCTTTATTAAAATTGGGGATGCAGGTATCTTTCTCGAGTACACCTGACCACGCAATGGATTTACTTTCATAAAGTGGTACTCGGCCTACATGCTTGGACAACAGTTGCCATGAGCAACATTATTCCAGCCGACATGATGCTGAAGAGTCTAACTTTCGAGTAGTACACTACTCGGAGAGACTATAAACCTTCTTTCCAGCTGACATGATGCTGAGGAGTCTAACTTCCATGTGGGACACCACTCAGGAAAGACTATAAGCCCCCTTTCCAGCTGACATGAAGCTGAAGAGTCCCACATACGAGTGGCATGCTGCTTGGCAAGACTATGAATCATATTCCGGTTGACATGAAACCGAAGAGTCTCATATACCAGTAGTATACTACTTGGGAAAGACTACAAGGTTAAAGATCTTTGCCTTTATGTTTAATTGCCTTCACAATTAAGCACAAAGTCGGGGGCTACACCTAATAGGTGCGCCTATTCGGTGCAGACTATTCATACATCTACATGAAGCCCTTCATAGCCTCGCTGCCAGCTGACATGAAGCAGGACTTGGGAAGAAGATGCACTCGGACAAAGAGTACTTGGGAGTAATGCACTCGGGCAATCTTCACCGTGGAGGATGAGCAGTTGGCATCAGCTGTGACTCAACTATGAAGGTCTTAGAGGCTACTGGGGAGGCCATGGGCCCCGGGTACCTCATCACAAGCATATGGGCCACTCGGACAGAGGATGGGCTGAGACTTGTCATTAGAGATATGGATGTGGGTGCCATGGGCCCCATGTACATCATGACAAGCATATGGGCCACTCGGATAGACGATGGGCCTGGCCTTGTAATTAGAGATATAGTAATCCCTAGCAGACTTTGCCTTGTACGACAAGGAAAACACAGTCCTAGTTGGGTGAGTTATATCTCTAAGAGGAGATCCCTTGGCCATAATCCGGTTGGGACTCCTATCTTGTAACCCTGTCCCCCAATATATAAGGGGAGGCAGGGCGCCCCCTGAGGGCAAGTTGAGTTGGTTCACCAGAATCACCACCACAAATCCTCAAACGAATAACACCACAACTGGACGTAGGGTATTACCTCACATCGAGGGCCTAAACCAGTATAAAATCTTCTATCTTCCTTTGCAATCCATCAAGTTTCCATCTGCCAAGTAGCCCAATATATTTATTGCCGGTGTAAAACATCGACAGTTGGCGCGCCAGGTAGGGCCTTCGGCGAGATCTACATCTACAAGCTCGATGGATCCAACAGCCGGAGTTGACGGCGGCAAATCCTCCCCTGGAGACACAATCTCATTCGGAAGCCTTGACTTCATCACCGACATGTTCGGCAATCTCACCTTGGTCGACGCAGACCTGATCCAACCGGCCGAGGAATCAGCCGACTCCGCGCCAGTCGGTCCACACGATGCTGTAGCGACCACCATCGACTTGCTGTGGCAATCTTCCACTTGCCTGGGTCTTGGGACAACTCTTCCTTTTAGTGTTCAACTCGGACTCGGTCTTGAGCCAGCCGAGATCGGGCTAAGGAAGGAGGAGATTGTCAATCTCCTGTTCAGACTCGGCAACGCCACGGATATCTTCGAACCACATCTGACGCGGCAAACACGATCCCTTGGTGTTCGACTCGGATACGGCCCAGAGCCGCTCGAGATCGGATCTAGGGAGGTCAGAGTTATAATCACCCCCATCAACTTTTCCGAGTTCAACTCTCAGTCAGACTTCGACTCTCAGTCGGACTCCGACTCTAAGTCGGATAGCAGTTCGGCAAGCTTCTCCCCGCCGCTAGAAATCTTCATGGCATCCAAAGGCTCTACTCCTACTCAGGAATCACGCCGACTACACGAGCAACAAGAAGAGGAGGCCTGCCGATTGCGTGAACAACAGGAGGAAGAAGCAAGATGCTTGCACGCCCGCAACGACGATCTAAGCAGGGCTGAGCGAACCACCCAACAACAAATCCTCCAAACCCAAGTTAGCGACCACGACGTCTTCATTACTCCTCAACAGAACATCGTGGCTGCTACAATTCTACTGGATACACTCCAGTTTGGGCTTGATCACTAGGCCACTCCGATGATCGCAAGGATAAAAGCCATGCTTACCGCTACTGCATGTCAGCAACACCAACAGTCGGGCGATACCCTCAAACTGACCAACCGGTCGGCATCCTCAACGGCAATCTCGTCCACCTCACAGCGATGCCAAGCGGCCGGCTCTAGTTGGCAGCACACGGAGTCACGCCAAACGTCACTTGGCAACCCCAACAACAACCGGCAGCGTCGAAGCGACCGTCGGGACAATCAGGATATCCGAGGCCAACTACGGCATGACCTTTAGCAGGACATCAATGCTCGGCGCCACGAACGAGAGGTAGATGAGCAACGCCAACGGGAAGACGAGAATGAGCGCTTCGGCCTCCACCACGAGCGGTTTCACCGCCGTATTCGGAGTCGAAACCCTCATGAAGATGAAGGCGTACCGGCCTTCACCCAGGAGCTACAACAGGTCGACTGGCTGTCGGGTTTCAAGCTTATAGGAATTGAGAAATACGATGGCAAGACCAATCCCGAGTCCTGGCTCACGGTCTACACTCTGGCGATTCGAGCAGCTGGAGGAGATCACAAGGCCATGGCTAACTACCTCCCAGTCGCTTTGGCTGACTCAGCGAGGACATGGCCAACAAGAATTCCTAAGAGATCAATTGGCTCATAGGAAGAACTCCGGGAATGTTTCGTCACCAACTTCCAGGGAATATACGAGAGGCCATCTTCCGAGTACGACCTGTATCAGTTGCATCAAAGGAAGAACGAGTCTCTTCGTGACTTCATCAAGAGGTTTTCTGAGAAGAAGAATTCAATCCCGAACATCAAGGATGAGATCGTCATCGCCGCCTTTTGAAAAGGAGTTAAAGACACCTCATTCATCGACAAATTCATGCGGAAGCCTCCCAACTCTATCAAGGCTTTATTCGACATGGAGAACAAATACGCCAACTCGGCCCAAGCTGTTGCTGAGGCCCTTGATGACAAAAAGGCATCCTGACATAAGAAGTGGAAGGACACCGACGACGTGGTCCCAACTAAAGCCAGGAATCGCAAACACAAGTCAGACGGCTTCATTGTGGCAGTCGGTCACAACCGTCTTCGACCTTCAACAACTGAAGATTATCAGAACAACAAGTGACATGCTCGGGGGCTCAAAAGCCCAAACACAAGGATGGCATCCCCACTCCAACATACCGAACAGCTAATTCGCTTCCTGATAAATATTTCTTCACTTGGCCTCGCCAATGCCGCAGCCGCTTACACCTAATAGGTGTACAAGCTGCACTTTTTTCTGTTTTTTCTCTTAAATGATTGCAAAAGTATTCAAGTAGCATAAATCTTGATCCATGAAACTTTGCTCCATGAAAGACGAACTCAAGTCACCCAAAACGCGTGCCTGGGAAAGAGCCATGAGCCAACTCCCGACGCTCGGGGGCTATGATTAGTCGGGCAGAGTGCTTAAACGTAAGGGGTCAACTACTCGGAGAAATTATATCAATAAGAGGAAGAACTCATATTTACATATATTATAAAATACATTTTATTTGGGTGATTGTTTTCATCATCAGATGCTACTCATCCGATATGTTTATAGTGAAGGGCCAGCTCCGGATACGCGTGACAGGAACTCAGGGCTGCGAGCCTATCTCCTATGCTCGGGGGCTAGACAAGTCTGCCAAGAATCACTCGAAATGCTCCATGAGGGCTACTGACCGAGTAGTTGCGCCAGTTGGGACGTCATCTTCCCTGGCTACTCTCCATGTGAGCCAACAACCGACCTCCGGCGCTAGTTGGGGGTCGTATACTACTCAACTAGGTGAGGTATGCCCCATGAAGGGTCACCAGCCCAAATCCTACGCTAACACTAGGTTCGGGTACCTTTATTTGGTCGCAACTCAGCTAAGTAGGGGTACGCCCTCATGAGGGTCACCAGCCGAATCCTATGCTAATGCTAGGTTCATGGTACTTATTTGGTCACAACTCTATCAGATCGGGTACGCCCCATGAGGGTCGCCAGCCAAATCCTATGCTAATGCAAGGTTCGGGTACCTTATTTGGCTATGGCTCTATTGGATATGGTATGCCCCATGAGGGTCGCCAGCCGAACCCTATGTTAATGCAAGGTTCAGGTACCTTATTCGGCTTTACCCAAGTCAGAGAAGACTTACGTCATCAAAGCGCATCCGGAGTTCTCATGTACCGCGTCCCACTTGAGGAGGACAAGCAGATTCTGCAACATACCTACTCAAGCACTTGTGGCAACCAGGCTGCATCCAGAACATAAGTCCGAAAGGCTTGCAGACAAGGATTCTTCTGGCTGATTGCAATTACCAATGCTGAAGTACTCGTCCTGACATGCGATGGATGCTACTTCCATACAGCTATGCTGGGTAGGTCGGTTCAGGTCGGCTTATTTGGTAGCAGCCAACAAGATATGAGTTTCTACAGTAGCATGCTCAATATGGGCTGCTCGCAGGCTGGGTTAAAATCGCAGTGTTGATGCTACCAACAGGAACCGATGAGTAAACATATATGCTTCATGAAGGCCTAATTGCTAAACACATGTGTTTGGGTATCTGTCTTATCCACCAGGTATCGAGGATATATCCTTATAAGGATCACAAGCTGGTCTTCATTAAAATTGGAGATGCAGGTATCTTTCTCGAGTACACCTAACCACACAATGGATTTAATTTCATAAAGTGGTACTCGGCCTACATACTTGGCCAACAGTTGCCATGAGCAACATTATTCCAGCCGACATGACGCTGAAGAGTCTAACTTTCGAGTAGTGCACTACTCGGGAGAGACTATAAACTTTCTTTCTAGTTGACATGACATTGAGGAGTCTAACTTCCGAGTGGGACGCCATTCGGGAAAGACTATAAACCCCCTATTTCAGCTGACATGAAGCTGAAGAGTCCCATATACGAGTGGCATGCTACTCGGCAAGACTATAAATCATATTCCGGTTGACATGATACCGAAGAGTCTCATATACCAATAGTATACTACTCGGGAAAGACTACAGGGTTAAAGATCTTTGACTTTATGTTTAATTGTCTTCACAATTAAGCACAAAGTCGGGAGCTACACCTAATAGGTGTGCCTATTCGGCGCACAGTATTCATACTTCTACATGGAGCCCTTCATAGCCTCGCTGTCAGCTAACATGAAGAAGGACTCGGAAGAAGAAGCACTCGGACAAAGAGTACTCGAGAGCAATGCACTTGGGAAGACTTCACCGTGGAGGATGAGCACTCGGCATCAGCTGTGACTCAACTATGAAGGTCTCAGGGGCTACTGTGGGTGCCATGGGCCCCGGGTATGTCATGACAAGCATATGGGCCACTCGGATAGAGGATGGGCCTGGCCTTGTAATTAGAGATATAGTAATCCCTAGCAGACTTTGCCTTGTACGATAAGGAAAATACAGTCCTAGTTGGGTGCGTTATATCTCTAAGAGGAGATCCGTAGGCCGTAATCCGGTTGGGACTCCTACCTTGTAACCCTGTCCCCTAGTATATAAGGGGAGGTAGGGTGCCCTCTGAGGGCAGGTTGAGTTGGTTTACCAGAATCACCACCACAAATCCTCAAAGGAATAATACCACAACTGGATGTAGGGTATTACCTCGCATCGAGGGCCTGAACCAGTATAAAATCTTCTATGTTCCTTTGCAATCCATCAAGTTTCCATCCGCCGAGTAGGCCCATATATTTATTGCCGGTGTAAAACATCGACATAGTAGCACCCAGCAAACTTTGCTTTGTACAAAAAGGAATATACAGTCCTAGTCGGGTAAGATGTATCTCTAAGAAGGAAATCCCTTGGCCGTATCCGGCTGGGATTCCTACCTTGTACCCCTATCCCTAGTATATAAGGGGAGGCAGGGCGCCCCCTGAGGGCAGGAGAACACAAATGATCAAGAGTTTGTCAGAACCACCACCGTAATCCTCAAAGGAATACATCCCAACTGGACGTAGGGTATTACCTCGCATCGAGGGCCTGAACCAGTGTAAAATCTCTCCGTGTTCCTTTGCAATCCACCGAGTTTCCATCCGCCGAGTAACCCCATATTCATATTGCCGGTGTAAAACATCGACATATAGTTCGGCACTACCATGAATTTGGCTAGCGCCGGCCGTCTGAGTATTGTGTGGTACGCAGTCTTGAAATCGGAGACCTTGAAGCAGATGTTTTCTATGCGGAAGTTATCCCGTGTGCCGAAGGTGACAGGCAAAGTTATCTATCCAAGAGGTGTTGAAGATTGGTCAGGGATTACCCCATGGAAGGGCACCATACTCGGCCACAGCTCTGAACGAGGAATCTTTATCTCATCCAAGGTCTTGGTGAATAGAATGTTGAGTGCGCTACCTCCATCTATGAAAACCTTCTTCAACTTGATGCTCTTGACGACCGGGTCCAGGATGAGTGGGTAGCGTCTTGGGTGTGTAACCTGATCGAGGTGATCTGCGCGGTCAAATGTGATGGGCATCTCTGACCAACGCAAATATTGGGGGGCGTCTACTGTAGAGACCGCATTGATGTCACGTGCTGTTAGCTTCTGCTTCCACTTGGACTCGTACGCAAATGGCCCTCCGAAGATATGGTTGAGCTCAGCCTGGGGATCTTGATAATCACCGGCTAGGCCTGAATCTGGCTTGTCTTTGTCCTTGTCGATGCCAGATGTTGAAGCCTGCTCGGAAGCAAACTTCTTGAGCATGAAGCAGTCCTTGGCCACGTGCCTGCCCTTGGGATCAAAGGGGCAAGGCCCGTTCATCACTTTTTCGTATTCATTGTTCCTTGGGGTCCATGATCGAGTATGCTCCACGTTGGCCACCATGTTATCCGACTTCTACTTGTGGCTGCCGGATTTGTTCTGTGCTGGTTCATCGTGGGCTTTCTGGTCCTTCTGCCGGGGCTCTTTTTTGTCATCGAGGGCCTAAGCGACCACCTCGGCCGAGTCGGCGTACTTGTTCGCCATATCGAAGAGAGCCCTGATAGAGGTTGGAGGCTTCCGAGTAAATTTTGCAATGAATGGGGCATCCTTAACTCCCTTGCGGAAGGCAGCGATGATGACCTCATCCTTGATCATTGGGATCGAGTTGCACTTCTCGGAGAACCTTTTGATGAACTCGCGAAGAGACTCATTCTTCCTCTGGTGCAGCTGATAGAGATCGTGCTCGGAAGATGGCCTTTCGTAAGTCCCTTGGAAATTGGTGATGAATCGTTCCTGGAGTTCTCCCCTAGAGCCGATCGACCACTTTGGGAGCCTTGTGAACCATGTCCTCGTCGAGTCAGCTAGGGCAACTGGGAGGTAGTTAGCCATGGCTTTGTGATCGCCTCCAGCTGCTCAAATTGCCAGAGTGTAGACCGTGAGCCAACAGCTGGGATTGGTCTTGCTGTCGTATTTTTTGATGCCTGTAGGCTTGAAGCCCAACGGCCAGTCGACCTGTTGTAGTTCCTCGGTAAAGGCCGGTACACCTTCATCTGCGTGAGGGCTCCGGCTCCAGTTGCGGTGATGGAACCGCTCATGGTGGAGGCCGAAGTGCTCGTACTCATCCTCCAGTCGGTGGTGCTCGTTGTCTTTGCGTTTGCGGCACCGTGCTTGATGTCCTAGCGAAGGTCACGTCGCAGATGGCTTCGGAGATCCTAGTTGTCGTGGCGGTTGTACTGGGGACGCCGCCGATTGTTGTTAGGGATGCCAAGAGACATTTGTCGTGACTCCACGTGTGGTTGATTGGAGCCGGCCACCCGGTGTTGCGCTGATGCGGATGAGACCACCATTGGAGAATTCGACCAGTTGGTCGGTATGAGGGTGTCGCCCGACTGCTGGTGCTGCTAACATGCGGCAGCAGTAATCATGGCTTTGATCCTCGCAATAGTTGGGGTGGCCTGATGATCAGGCTCAAACTGGAGCGTATCCAGTAGGGTCGCAGCGGCCATGACGTTCTGCTACGGCGTGACGAAGACATCGTGGTCGCCGACTCGTGTCTGGAGGATTTGTTGGTGGGAGGTTCGCCCAGCCCTCCGTAGCTCGTCGTTGCAAGCATCGTGTTCGGCCTCTTGTTGTTGTCGCAGTCGGCGGGCCTCCTCTTCTTGCTGCTCGCGTAGTCGGCGTGTGTTGACGCCGAAAACCCGCCGGGGGCCGTTCGGCGTCTGGAAGACACGCGAAGGCCTGGGAGATTTGCTTAGCTCCAGTGCAAGTCCTAAAATCTTGAGGTTCGTAGGCGTGCCAGTCAATTTGACCCTGCAATTGACAAGGAGAGAAGATGTCAAATCCGCGAGCCAATCGGCTGGAAGCCGGCTTGGACTCATCTCATCGGCCGATGACCGATACACACTGCAGCACTTACACATCGGCTGAAAGCCGATGACGGCAAGAGTAATAACATAATAATAAACGAGTATCGCGCTAGCCGATCATCGAAGGGATGCTCAAAAACCGGCTATAAACTTGGTAGAATAAACGAGCAGAATGCATAAGTAAATAGATTAAATAAACTCCAGCCGATCATGGTTTAAAGTTACTGGTATTGCTGTGAAGATACCGCCCGCGCTCGTGCCCGGGCCCTTGCTCACATCGGCTCCCGAGATCTTCATCCACTGTCCATGCCCGTGCCCGGGTTCTTACCTATGCTCGTGCCCGGGTCCTTACCTGAGGTCGTGCCCGGGAACTTGACTGAGGTCGCAGTCGGATCGGCAGAATAAACCGATCGGCTAGCCCTTGGTCGATTGTAACAGCAATGCAGGCAAGAATGTATAACGAGGTAAGCAGCATAATCGGTTATATTTGATAAGGAATAACTTATCGGCTAAGCACTCCGATAACAACATCGCATAAAACCCATCGGCTTATTAAGGGTAACGTTATTATTCAGCCTAGTAGATCGGACCCAACCGTTGCAGCATAGACTGATAATAATAACGAGATCTCGATAGGCCGATAGATCTAATGCGATCGTGATGCTAAAACATGATAACTTCTCGGCTATACACCCCGATAAGACGCTTGCACACAAAGTATCAGCCTAGCAGGAACGATTTATCACTGACAGTTTAGTAGGTCGGACCTAACCGATGCAGCACAAACTGATGATAAATCGCTCCCAGTAAGCCGATACGATCTATGCACGCGTGATGTTATATACCTAATCAATCTATGAGATCAAACTGAACTGATGCAGCCATAGATAAAGTAAATATATCATGGTAAGCGGACTACCATAAACCGACTAGAATATCGGACCTAACCGAGGAAGTCCTAGCCGATAGGTAGCCGGGGTGACGAGACTTACCCTCTCGCAGGAGGTCGGACCTAACCGATGCAGCCCGGCTCGAGAAGCAAGATCCCGTCGGAAGGGTGGCGATGCGCCGAAATTGTATTGATCGAGTGATAATTTACAAGGTACCCAGGCATACGTATATATACCCCGAGTTAATACAGTCCTGATAGGACACGGCACAAGACTTCCTAATTACAAAAGGAAACACTAACAGGACCTGATCGGACACGAGATCAAGTCTGCTAAAGATAAAAACTAATACTGCCTAAAAAGTAGACACGATAAATAACTGCCATATTGTGGTCTTCACGGCTCCTCCCCGAATTCGGTGCCTTCTGGATGAATCTCCGTTAGTTGACTGTGACGCTCTCCTTTGACCGAGTCTGACACAGGGCCTTACCAAATTTTGGCGTTAACAGCGTGCCTCTTGAGAGGGAGTGTCACCCTTGGATGCCATGAAGATTTCGCGGGGTAGTAGAAGGCTTGCCAGACTACTGCTCGAAGTGTTGTTCGAACTTCTATCCAACCTAGAGTTGGAATTGAAGTAGTCGATTGGGGTGATAACGACTCTGACCTCCCTAGATCCAATCTCGAACGGCTCTAGGCTGTGTCTGAATTGAACCGTAGGGGATCGGGTCTGCCGCGTGGGATGTAGATTGTGGATGTCTGCGGCGTTGCCAAGTCTGCATGGGAGATTGATGATCTCTCCCCTTCCTAGCCTGATCCCAGCTGGCTCAAGGCCAAGTTTGAGTTGAACGCCGAAGGAGAGAGTTGTCCCGAGACCCGGGCAAGTGGAAGACTGCCACAGCAAGTCGATGATGGTCGCTGCAGCATCGTGTGGGCCGACTGGCGCGGAGTTGGCTGTTTTCCCGGTAGATTGGATCGAGTCTGAGTCAGCCAGGGTGAGTTTGCCGAGCTTGTCAGCGACAAAGTCGAGGCTTCTGAACATGATCGTGTCTCCAGGGGAGAAGCCGGTGCCGTCGACTCCGGTTGTCGAATCCATCAAGCTTGTTGAGATTGATCGCGGAGAAGCCCCTACTTGGTGCGCCAACTGTCGATGTTTTACACCGGCAATATGAATATAGGTCTACTCGTCGGATCGAAACTCGGTGGACTGCAAAGGAACATAAGGGGTTTATATTGGTTCAGGCCCTCGATGTGAGGTAATACCCTACGTCTAGTTGTGGTGTATTTCCTTTAAGGATGTATGGTGATGGTTCTGATGAACTTGATGGTTCTGCCCTCAGGGGGCACCCTACCTTCCCTTATATACTGGGGGACAGGGTTATAAGGTAGGAGTCCCAGTTGGATTATGACTAAGGAATCTCCTTCTAGAGATATAACGTGCCCGACTAGACTATATTTTCCTTATCGTACAAGGCTAAGTCTGCCGAGTTCTATCATATCTCTAATTACAAGACTTGGCCCATCCTTTGTCCGAGTGGCCCATATGCTTGTCATGAGGTACCCGGGGCCCATGGCCTCCACACCGATCCCCTAGAGTTCGACTCAGATATGGCCTAGAGCCACTCGAGATCGGATCTAGGGAGGTCGGAGTTGTAATCACCCCTATCAACTACTCTGATTCTGACTCTAGGTCGGACAGCAGTTCGGCAAGCTTCTCTCCACCACGCGAAGTCTTCATTGCGTCCAAGGGCTCAACTCCCACTCAGGAGGCATGCCAACTACGTGATTTGCAAGAAGAGGAAGCCCGCTGACTACGTGAACAACAAGAGGAAGACGCAAGACGCCTGCAGACCGAGCGCGATGTTCGCAATGACAATCTATGCAAGGCCAGGCGCACTGCTCAATGGGAGATCCTCCAAACCCGAGTCGGCGACCATGACGTTGTTGTGACCCCTCAACAGAACATTGTGGCCGCTGCAACCTTATTGAATACACTGCAATTTGGGCCTGATCACTAGGCCACCCCGACGATAGCAAGGATTAAAGCCATGATCACTACTGCTGCATGTCATCAGCGTCAACAGTCAGGTAACACTCTTGTACTGACCAACAGGTCGGCTTCTCCAACGGCGGTCTCATCTGCCTCAACACGACGCCGAGCGGCCGGCTCCAGTCAGCTTCACGCGGAGTCACACCAGACGTCACTCGGCAACCATAATAATGACCGGCGGCGTCGACATCAAGATGACCGTTGGGATAACCAGGATGTCTGAGGCTGACCACAACGTGATCTTCAGCATGACATCAATGCACGACGCCGTGAACACGAGGAAGATGACCGTCGCTGACTAGAAGACGAGAATGAGCGCTTCGGCCTCCACCATGAGCGGTTTCACCGCCATAATTGGAGTCGAAGTCCTCATACAGATGAAGGTGTACCGGCTTTCACCCATGAACTACAACAAGTCGACTGGCCATCTGGCTTCAAGCCGACTAGAATAGAGAAGTACAATGGGAAGACCAACTCGGAGTCTTGGCTCAGTTTACACTCTGGCAATCCAAGCAGTTGGACGAGATCACAAGGCCATGGCTAACTACCTCCCGGTCACTCTAGCTGACTCGGAGAGGACATGGCTAACAGGACTCCCAAAGAGGTCAATCGGCTCCTAGGGAGAACTCCAGGAACGCTTCATCACCAATTTCCATGCAACGTACGAGAGGCCATCTTCCAAGTACGATCTGTATCAGTTGCATCAAAGGAAGAACGAGTCTCTTCGTGATTTCATCAAGAGGTTTTCTGAGAAGAGGAATTCAATCCCAATGATCAAGGATGAGGGCACCATCGCCGCCTTTTGAAAAGGAGTCAAAGACACCCGTTCATCGCTAAATTCACTCGGAAGCCTCCCAACTCTGTCAAGGCTTTGTTCGACATGGTGAACAAATACGCTGACTTAGCCGACGCTGTTGCTAAGGCCCTTTATGACAAAAACGGCACCTCGATAGAAAGAGCAGAAGGACACCGATGACGCGGCCCCGACTAAAGCCAGGAACTGCAAACGCAAGTCAGATGACTTCATTGTGGCAGTTGGTCACAACTGTCTTCGACTTCCTAGAACTGAAGATTATCATAACGACAAATGACATGTTCGGGGGCTCACAAGCTCAAATGCAAGGATGGCATCCCCACTCCCAACTTGTGCAATATCGAACAGCTAAGTTGCTTTCTAATAAATATTTTTTCCTCTCTATGATATATTCCTCGCTCGGCCTCGCCAATGCCACAGCAGCTTACACCTAATAGGTGTACATTCTGTGCATTTTTTGTTTTTGCTCTTGATGATTGCAAAAGTACTTGAGTAGCATAAATTCTGATCCGTGAAACTTTGCTCTATGAAAGACAAACTCAAGTCACCCAAAATGCATGTCTGGAAAAGAACCATGAGCTGACTCCTGATGCTAGGGGGCTATGGTTAGTCTGGCAGAGTGTTTAAACGTAAGGGGTCAACTACTCGGGGAAATTAATATCAATAAGAGGAGGAACACATATTTACATCTATTGTAAAATACATAAATTTTCTTCTGGTGATTGTTTTCTTCATCAGATACTACAAATCCGATATGTTTATAATGCAGGGCCAGTTTTGGATACGCGTAACAGGAACTCAGGGCTATGAGCCTATCTCCTACACTCGGGGCTGGACCAGTTTGCCATGATACACTTGGAGTACAACGCTTCAAGAATTACTTGGAATGCTCCACGAGGGCTATTGTCTGAGTACTCACGCCAGTCGGGACTTGAATGTCACCTTTACTTTGGTACGCTCCATGTGGGCTAATAACTGACCTCCGGCACCAGTCGGGGCTCAGGTACCATTTGGCTGGGTAGGGTATGCCCCATGAGGGTCGCCAACTGAATCCTATGCTAATGCTAGGTTCGAGTACCTTATTGGGTCACAACTCTGCTGGGTAAGGTACACCCCATGAATGTCGCTAGCCGAATCCTATGCTAATGCGAGGTTCGGGTACTTTATTCGGCTAATAACCAACCTCCGGCACCAATTGGAGCTCGGGTACCACTCTGCTGGGTAGGGTACGCCCCATGAGGGTCGCCAGCTGAATCCTATGCTGATGCAAGGTTCGGGTACCTTATTGGGCCATAACTCTGTTGGGTAGGTACGCCCCATGAGGGTCACCAGCTGAATCCTATGCTAATGCGAGGTTTGGATACCATATTCAGCTACAATTTTGTCAGGTTGGGTATGCCCCAAGAGGGTCGCCAGCAAAATCCTGTGCTAGCGCAGCATTCGGGTATCTATCTGGCAAAAACATGGCAACAAGCCACTACTGGAGCTTTCAGTCAGGAGCAGCATCAAACCCGGAATCTACGAAGGTGCTTATTATTTTTCAAGACTGGGAGACTCCAATCGTTCGATTTTCACTGGAAGATGAACTTCCTAAAGATTACAACAAAGCCGAGTAAATCAAGCGACGGAGCAAAACTTTTATCGTAGTCAGAGGAGACCTATATCATTGAAGTGCATTTGGAGTTCTCATGCACTGCGTCACACCTGAGGAGGGCAAGCAGATCCTGCAATATACCTACTCGGGCATCTGTGGCAACCATGTTCGATCTAGAACGTAAGTCGGAAAGGCTTGTGGACAAGGATTTTTCTGGCTGATTGCAGTTACCGACGCTGAAGTACCCATCCTGACATGTGAGGGATGCCAATTTTATAGGTCTGCGCTGAGTAGGTCGGTTTAGGCCGGCTTATTCGGTAGTAGGCCAAAAATATGAGTTCTTAAATAGCATGCCCTATTGGGTCACCCACTGGTCGCGTTAAAATCGTGATGTAGGTGCTATTTTACAAGAACCGATTAAATAATCAGATACGCTTCACGCTAAGCCTACAGCTGGGTGTATACATTTGGGTATCTTGATTATTTACCAAGTATTGAGGATACATCCTTATAAGGATCGATAGCTGGTCTCCATCAAAAGTGGGGATGAAGGTATCTCTCAAGAACAACTTACCACATATTGGGTTAAAATCCATGAAGTGGCACTCGGCTTATATGCTTAGCCAACAATTGCCCTGAGCAAAAATTATTCCAACTGACATGATGCTGAAGAGTCTACATACCGTGTAGTATGCTACTCAGGAAAGATTACAAGGTTAAAGATCTTTGACTTTATGTTTAATTGTTTCACAATTAAGCATAAAGTCGGGGGCTACACCTAATAGGTGCGCCTATTTGGCGCACACTATTCATATTTTTCTATGAAGCCCTTCATAGCCTCGTTGCCAACTGACATGACGCAGGACTCAGGAGAAGAAGCACTCAGACAAAGAGTACTCGGGAGCAATGCACTCAGGAATTCTTCACCGTGGAGGATGAGCACTCGGCATCAGCTGTGACTCAACTATGAAGGTCTCAGGGGCTGCTGTGGAGGCCATGGTCCTCCGGGTACCTCATGAGAAGCTATTGGGCCACTCAGAGAGAGGATGGGCCTAACCTTGTAATCAGGGATACAATAGGACACGGCATATATAACCCTGTACGACAAGGGAAGGATATAGTCCTAGTCGGAAACGTTGTATTTCTAGAAGGAAATCCATTGGTTGGAGTCCAACTGAGATTCCTACTTTGTAACCCTGTCCCCTGGCATATAAGGGGAGGCAGGGTGCCCCCTGAGGGCAGAATCACCAGAGATAGCTAAAATTTCACCAAAGAAACCTCAAAAGCAATACACCACAACTAGACATAGGGTATTACCTCATCTCAAGGACCTGAACCAGTATAAATTGTTTCGTGTTCCTTTGCAGTCTATCAAGTTTAGGTCTCACGAGTAGCCCCATATTATTTTTGCTGATACAAAACATAGACACTACGGGAGGCCATCTTTCAAGTAAGATTTATACCAGTGCCACCAAAGGAAGAAGGAGTCCCTCCAAGACTTCATCAAGACATTTTCTAAGAAGAGGAACTCGATACCCAAGATCAAGGACGAGGTCGTCATTGCTGCTTTCCACAAGGGAGTGAAAGATACCCCGTTCATTGCTAAATTCACTCAGAAGCCTCCCAACTCTGTCAGGCTTTGTTCGATATGGCAAACAAGTACGCCGACTCAACTGACGATGTTGCTAAGGCCCTTGACGACAGGAAGGAGCGGAAGAACACCGACGATGTGGCCCCGACTAAGTCTGGCAACTGCAAATGCAAGTCGAACAACATTGTGGCCACTGTCGAGCACAACCGACTGTGACCCCTGAGGACAGATGACTACCAGAAAGTTATGAATGGGCCATGCCCTTTTCACCCAAAGACGTGGCCAAAAATTGCTTCATGCTCAAGAAGTTTGCTTCCGAGTAGACATCTGCGTCCGGCGAGCAAAATGACAAAGATAAGCCAGACTCAGGTGCAACCAGCGACTATCAAGATCCCCAGGCTGAGCTCAATCACATATTTGGTTGGCCATCTACGTACGAGTCCAAGCGCAAACAGAAGCTAACTGCCCGAGAGGTCAACTCGGTCTCATCAGATGCCCCCCAATATCTGCGCTGGTCGGAAATGGCAATAACCTTTGACCGCGTGGATCACCCTGACTGAGTAACGCATCATGGACGTTATTCACTCGTTCTGGACCCGATCATCAGAACTATCAAACTGAAGAAGGTTCTCATTGATGGAGGAAGCGCACTCAACATCTTGTTTGCCAAGACGCTTGATGAGATGAAGATACCTCGATCTGAGCTATGGCTGAGTATTGCTCCCTTCCACGGGGTAATCTCTGGCCTCTCTTCAACCCCACTCAGACAAATCACTCTGCCAGTAACATTTGGCACGCGGGAAAATTTCCACATGGAGAACATTTGCTTCGAGGTGGCTGATTTCGAGACCACATATCACGCCATACTCAGACGGCCTGCATAAGCCAAGTTCATGGCAGTGCCCCATTATACATATATGGTGCACAAGATGCTAGGACCAGCAGGAGTACTATCCCTACGCAGCGATGTTAGGTAAGTCTTCACCTGCGACAAGGAGAGTTGTGAGCTGGCCTAGTGTGGGTGCCATGGGCCCCGGGTACCTCATGACAAGCATATGGGCCACTCGAATAGAGGATGGGCCGAGTCTTGTAATTAGAGATAGGATAGCATCCGGCAGACTTTGCCTTGTACAGTAAGGAACATACAGTCCTAGTCGGATAAGCTTATCTTTAAGGGGAGATCCCTTGGCCGCATCTGGCTGGGACTCCTACCTTGTACCCCTATCCCCCAGTATATAAGGGGAGGCAGGGCGCCCCCTGAGGGCAAGGGGACACATAAGCTCGCAGGTTGAGTTGGTTCACCAGAATCACCACCACAAATCCTCAAAGGAATAACACCACAACTGGACGTAGGGTATTACCGCACATCGAGGGCCTGAACCAGTATAAAATCTCTCTGTGTTCCTTTGTAATCCATCAAGTTTCCATCCGCCGAGTAGCCCCATATATTTATTGCCGGTGTAAAACATCGACAGTTGGCGCGCCAGGTAGGGGCTTCGGCGCGATCCACATCTACAAGCTCGATGGATCCAGCAACCGAAGTCGACGGCGCCAAACTCTCCCCCAAAGATACAATCGCATTCAGAAGCCTCGACTTCGTCGCTGACCAGATCGGCAATCTCACCTTGGCCGACTCGGACTCGATCCGATCTGCCAGGGAACCAGCTGACTCCGCGCCAGTCGGCCTACACGATGCTGCAGCAATCTTTCACGACATGCTACGGTGATCTCCAATACGCTAGAGTCCAGGGACAACTCTTTCTTTCAGTGTTCGACTCGGACTCGGTTTTGAGCCGGCCGAGATCGGGCCAAAAAAGGAAGAGATCGTCAATTTCCCGTTCGGACTCGGCGACACCGCGGATATCTACAATCTACATCCGACGCAGCAAACCCGATCCTCTGGAGTTCGACTCGGATACGGCCCCGAGCCGCTCGAGATCGGATCTAGGGAGGTCAGAGTTGTAATCACCCCCATCAACTATTCCGATTACGACTCTCAGTCGGACTACGACTCCCAGTCGGATTCCGACTGTAAGTCGGATCGCAGTTCGGCATGCTTCTCCCCGCCATGAGAAATCTTCATGGCATCCAAAGGCTCTACTCCTACTCAGGAATCACACCGACTACGTGAGCAGCAAGAGGAGGAAACACGCCGACTGCGAGAGCAACAAGAGGAAGAAGCAAGACGCCGGCATGACGCCCTACGTAGGGCTGGGCGGACAGCTTAGCAACAAATCCTCCAAACCCGAGTCAGCGACCACGACGTCTTCATTACTCCTCAACAGAACATCGTGGCCGCTGCGACTCTACTGGATACACTCCAGTTCGGGCCCGATCACCAGGCCACCCTGATGATCGCAAGGATAAAAGCCATGCTTACCGCTGCTGCATGTCAGCAGCACCAACAGTCGGGTGATACCCTCATACCGACCAACTGGTCGACATCCCCAACGGCAGTCTCATCTACCTCAAAGCGACGCCGAGCGGCTGGCTCCAATCAGCCGCATACGGAGGCACGTCAGGCGTCACTCGGCAACCCCAACGACAACCGGTGACGTCAAAGCAACTGTGATCAGGACCTCCGAGACCGACTACGACACGACCTTCGGTAAGACATCATCGCTCGGCGCCGTGAACGAGAAAAAGATGAGTAACGCCAACTGGAAGACAAGAACAAGCATTTCGGCCTCCACCACGAGCGGTTTCGCCGCCGTATTCGGAGTCGGAGCCCTCATGAAGACGAAGGCATACTAGCTTTCACCCACGAGCTCCAGGACGTCGATTGGCCGTCGGGTTTCAAGCCTACAGGCATCGGCAAATACGACGGCAAGACCAATCCTGAGTCTTGGCTCACGGTCTATACCCTGGCGATCTGAGCAGCTGGAGGAAATCACAAAGTCATGGCTAACTACCTTCCAGTCGCTTTAGCCGACTCAGCGAGGACATGGCTAATAGGACTTCCCAAGCAATCAATCGGCTCCTGGGGAGAACTCCGGGAACGCCTCATCGCCAACTTCCAGGGAACATACAAGAGGCCGTCTTCCGAGTACGACTTATATCAGTTCCATCAAAGGAAGAACGAGTCTCTTCGTGACTTCATCAAGAGGTTCTCTGAGAAGAAGAATTCTATCCCAATGATCAAGGACGAGGTCATCATCACCGCCTTTCGAAAAGGAGTCAAAGACACCTCGTTCATCGACAAATTCACTCGGAAGCCTCCCAACTCTGTCAAGGCTTTATTCGACATGGCGAACAAGTACGCCGACTCGGCTGACGCTGCAACTGAGCCCTCGATGACAAGAAGGCACCCTGACAAAAGAAGCGGGAGGGCACCAACGACACGGTCCCGACTAAAGTCGGAGTCGCAACACAAGCCGGACGGCTTCATTGTGGCAATCGGTCACAACCATCTTCGACTTTCAACAACTGAAGACTATCAGAACAACAAGTGACATGCTTGGGGGCTCACAAGCTCAAATGCAAGGATGGCATCCCCACTCCCAAATACCGAACAGCTAAGTCGCTTCTTGATAAAAATTTCCTCATTTGGCTTTGCCAATGCCGCAGCCACTTACACCTAATAGGTGTACAAGCTGCACCCTTTTTTAGGTTTTCCCTCTTATATGGTTGCAAAAGTACTCGAGTAGCATAAATTCTGATCCATGAAACTTTGCTCCATGAAAGACGAACTCAAGTCACCCAAAACGCGTGTCTGGGAAAGGGCCACGAGCCAACTCCCGACGCTAGGGGGCTATGACTAGTCGGGCAGAGTGTTTAAACGTAAGGAGTCAACTACTCAAGGAAATTAATATCAAAAAGAGGAAGAACACGTATTTACATATATTGTAAAATACATTTTATTCGGGTGATTGTTTTCATCATCAGATGCTACTCATCCGATATCTTTATAATGCAGGGCCAGTTTCGGATACGCGTAACAGGAATTCAGGGCTACGAGCCCATCTCCTACGCTCAGGGGCTGGACCAGTCTGTCAAGGATCACTCGGAATGCTCCATGAGGGCTATTGACCGGGTACTCATGCCAGTCGGGATGTCATCTTCCCCGGCTACGCTCCATGCGAGCTGATAATCGACCTCCGGTGCCAGTCGGGGCTCGTGTACTACTCGGCTAAGTAGGGTACACCCCATGAGGGTCGCCAGCTGAATCCTACCCTAATGCTAGGTTCGGGTACCTTATTTGGTCACAATTCTGTCAGGTTAGGTACGCCCCATGAGGGTTGCCAGCCGAATCCTATGCTAATGCAAGGTTCGGGTACCTAGCTTGGCTATAACTCTGTTGGGTAGGGTATGCCCCATGAGGGTCGCTAGCCGAATCCTATGCTAATGCAAGGTTCAGGTACCCTACTCGGCTTTCCTAAAATCAGAGAAGACTTACATCGTCGAAGCGCATCCGGAGTTCTCATGCATGGCGTCACACCCGAGGAGGGTAGGCAGATACTGCAATATACCTATTCGGGCATCTGTGGCAGCCGTACTGCATCCAGAACGTAAGTCGGAAAGGCTCACGGGCAAGGATTTCTCTGGCTGATTGCGGTTACCGACACCAGAAAACTCATCCTGACATGCGATGGATGATACTTCTATAGAGCTATGCTGGGTAGGTCGGTTCAGGCCGGCTTGTTTGGTAGCAGCCACCAAGATATGAGTTCCTATAGTAACATGCTCCATGTGGGCCGCCCGCAGGCTGAGTTGAAATTATAGCGCTGGTGCTACCAATAGGAGCCGATGAGGTAAACAGATATGCTTCATGAGAGCCTTATTGCTAAACATATATGTTTGGGAATCTGTTTTATCCACCAAGTCTCGAGAATATATCCTTACAAGGATCACAAGCTGGTCTTCATTAAAATTGGGGATGCAGGTATCTTTCTCGGGTACACCTGACCACGCCGTGGATTTATTTTCATAAAGTGGTACTCGGCCTACATGTGTGGCCATCAGTTGCCATGAGCAACATTATTCCCGCTGACATGATGCGGAGGAGTCTAACTTTCGAGTAGTGCATTACTCAGGAGAGACTATAAATTTCTCATTCCCGCTGACATGATGCGGAGGAGTCTAACTTCTGGGTGGGACGCCACTCGGGAAAGACTATAAACCCCTCTTTCCAGCTGACATGACGCTGAAGAGTCCCATATACGAGTAGTATCCTACTCGGCAAGACTATAAATACCTATTCTGACTGACATGAAGTCGAAGAGTCCTACATACGAGTAGTTCCCTGCTCGGTAAGACTATAAATCATATTCCGGTTGACATGATACCGAAGAGTCTCACCTACCAGTAGTAATCTACTCGGGAAAGACTTCCAGGTTAAAGATCTTTGACTTTATGTTTAATTGTCTTCGCAATTAAGCACAAAGTCGGGGGCTACACCTAATAGGTGCACCTATTCGGCGCACACTATTCATATATCTACATGAAGCCCTTCATAGCCTCGCCGCCAGCTGACATGAAGCAGGACTCGGGAGAAGCAGCACTCGGACAAAGAGTACTTGGGAGCAATGCACTCGGGAAAACTTCACCGTGGAGGATGAGCACTCGGCATCAGCTGTAACTCAACTATGAAGGTCACAGGGGCTACTGTGGGTGCCATGGGCCCCGGGTACCACATGACAAGCATATGGGCCACTCGGATAGAGGATGGGCCGAGTCTTGTAATTAGAGATAGGATAGCATCCGGCAGACTTTGCCTTGTACAGTAAGGAACATACAGTCCTAGTCGGATAAGCTTTATCTCTAAGGGGAGATCCCTTGGCCACATCTGGATGGGACTCCTACCTTGTACCCCTGTCCCCCAGTATATAAGGGGAGGCAGGGCGCCCCCTGAGGGCAAGGGGACACATAAGCTCGCAGGTTGAGTTGGTTCACCAGAATCACCACCGCAAATCCTCAAAGGAATAACACCACAACTGGACGTAGGGTATTACCTCACATCGAGGGCCTGAACCAGTATAAAATCTCTCTGTGTTCCTTTGCAATCCATCAAGTTTCCATCCGCCGAGTAGCCCCATATATTTATTGCCGATGTAAAACATCGACACCTAGTCTCACAAAGTGACAGTCGGACGAAGCAATATCCGACTAGCCACAACAACTGCAAACGAGGACGACCAAGTCCTGGCGAAGAAAGCAGCCAAGTCAGGAATTTCAGCAGACTCGGAAACGAAGACAGACTTAAATTATCTCCCTTATGGGAGGGGCCATTCATTATTGCCGAGGTGACACGTTCGGGTGCTTACCGGTTGAAGACTGAAGACGGCGTCCTAATCGGTAACTCATGGAACATAGACTCACTGGCCAACATGCTGGGAGGGTTCGAGGTGAACTCGGCGAATTCCTGCAAACGTCCTGCATCAAGGCAAATTCAATTGGACAATGTTCATGCCAATCATTGAAGACAAGCATCAAGACAATGAAAAAACAAGATATTACCATAGGCCAGGGCCTGTCTTGGTAGTATGGCTTGGGGGCTCTCTCGGCATCTAGAGTCTCGATGACTCCATTGATGAAGTAATCAAGCAAGGTGTCAGTGACGACATCCTTGTTGACGAAGTCAGTACACTCCCGAGTTGGATCCTTCTTCCCCTGATAATCGTAGCTGAGGTGAATTTTGGCCTTCAGGGGTTGAATTCGACGATTCTGGAAGGTCCTAGCCACCCAGGGCCTAGTCAGCCCCTTGTCCTTTAGGGCATCTATCTTCTCCAACAGCAGATGTACCTAGACCATCTCTGCCTGGGACAGTAGAGTAGTCCAGCTCTCCAGTAATGTGGGGGGATTCCCGATGAAGGGTGGCAAAGAGGGCTCGAGGTTAGAGCAGTAGAACCAGTTCTGATGCCACTCTTTCAACGAGGTCTTTAGGGGAACATGCAAGTAAGCCTTCTTCATCTCATTATGGAGTTGAAGGCCTGCTCCCCCTATCACCTAGATTTTGGATTTAGAGGGCTCTGGCTTGACACGGAAAAAGAAGTGAAAGAGGTTGAAATGGGGATCGATCCCCAGGAAGGCGTCACAAAGAGTCACGAAAATAGAGATCTGGAGGATAGAGTTGGGGTTGAGGTGGATGAGCTCGATCTTGTAATAATCGAGGAGACCGCGGAGAAAATCAGAAGCAGGAAGTGCTAATCTACGATTGAAGAAGGGTGCAAAAACCACGAGCTTGTGGGGGCCTGGAGAGGGGATCGACTCACCAATGGCGGGGTGCCAGTTGATAAGCTCCTTGGACTGGAGGCACTTCTTCCTCTCCAGAAGAGCCAGCTTCGTCGAGCAGGCATCGGATGTAGGCCATGATCCAGACGACATGCTGGGGATGTGGAATGGAGCTCTTGGCATCGTTGGGGTGTAAAACTAGGGAGAAGAGCTTCTGGAAGACAGGAATCGATGCGGAGAAGGAGATCCCTATGGATTTCTGGAGGGGAGCTTGAGCTACAGAAAACCCTAGGCGGAGCGGAGAGCGTGAAGTTTGGCTTGTTTGTTGGAAGATGAAGCATTTGGCGATTTGGGGGAGAAAGGGGAATATTTTCTCTCTCCCCACTGCTTTATAGGCCTACGCTAGATAGCTGGCCTAGGCTGGCTTGCTCAGTAATGGGCTGTAATATATGAGTTCCTAAATAGCACGTCTTATTGGGCCAACAGCTGTCTGTGCTAAAATCACAGTACATATGTGTGGAGGCCATGGGCCCCGGGTACCTCAAGGAAGGCAATTACAGCCACTCGAATAGAGGGTGGGCTGACCCCTACAATTGGAGATAGAGTAGGACTCGGCTTTATATTACCTTGCAAGACAAGGAAAGGGATATAATCCTAGCCAAACTCTCTATGTACTGAGAAGGAAAGCCCTTGGTCGTATCCGACTGGGTTTCCTACCATGGAATCCTTATCCCTCCAGTATATAAGGAGGGGTAGGGAGCCCCGCAGCATATGATAATCTTACCAGAGAATACTGCGAAAGCAATACACGATAACTGGAAGTAGGGTATTACCTCACACCGAGGGCCTAAACCAGAATAAATCTCATGTGTCCTTTCGAATCCATCGAGTTTAGGTCCGAGGAGTAGCCCCATATTATTATTGCTGATACAAAACATCGATAGTTGGCGCGCCAGGTAGGGGCTTCGTCGAGATCATCGTCATCCAGCCCGATGGATCCAACCATAGGAGTCGCCGGCATCAATCTCACTCCTAGACAAGCCATTAGATTCGGGAGCCTCGACTTCATTGTCGACAATCTCGGCAATCTCACCTTGACCGACTCGGTTTCAACCCGATCGGCTAGGGATCAAGCCAACTTAGCACCGGTTGGCCTACTCAACACCACAACAGTTTTCAACATCCTGCTTCGGCAACACCTAAGATCTATGAGTTCTAGGACAACTCTTTTTCCTGATATTTGACTCAGATTTGGCTCCGAGCCGATAGAGACCAGGTCCTAGGGAGACAAGATCGTCAATTTCCTACTCGGACTCGACAACGCCGCAACAATTTTCAATTCCAATCTGATGCAGCAGACTCAGTCCTCTGGAATTCGACTCAGCTATGGCCTAGAGCCACTCGAGATTGGGTCCAGGGAGGTTGGAGTCATCATCACACCGCTAAACTACTCTAAAACTGACTCCTAGTCAGACCGCAGCTCGGGAAGCTTTTCTCCACCACACGAGGTCCTCATGGCGTGAAAGGGATCAACTCCAACACAAGATGCACGCCGACTACGCGATCTGTAGGAGGAGGAGGAGGAGGCTCACCGACTGTGTGAGCAACAGGAGGAGGACGTGCGACACCTACAAGCTGAGTGCGATGCTTGCAATGACAACTTGCGCAAGGCTGGCCAAACTACTCAACAAGAGATCCTCCAAACCCGAGTAGGTGACCATGACGTCTTCGTGACCCCACAACAGAATGTCGTGGCCACTGCCACGATGTTAGACACCTTGCAGTTCGGGCCGGACCACCAGGCCACCCCGACCATCGCAAGGACCAAAGCAATGATCACCGCTATGGCCTATCAGCAGCGACAACAATCTAGAGACACTTTCATACCGTCAAACAAGATGGCTTTAGACACGGCAATTTCATCTGCTTCAACATGGTGCCGAGCAGCTAGCTCTGGTCAGCATCACTCGGAGTCACGACATATGTCACTCGGCAGTCCGAGTAACAATCGTCGACAGCATCATCATGGTGACCACCACGATAACCAGGACACCCGAGGATGACTATGGCAGGATTTCTACCACGATATTAACGCTCGACGCCGAGAACACGAGGAGGATGAGTGCCGTCGACTAGAAGATGTGTGTGAGCGCTTCAGCCTTCACCACGAGCGATTCCATCACCGCAGTCGGAATAGGAGCCCTCACTTGGATGAAGGAGTTCCGGCGTTCACCCATAAGCTGCAACAAGTGAACTGGCCATCCGGTTTCAAGCCCACTGGTATAGAGAAGTACGACGGCAAGACCAACCCGGAGTCTTGGCTCACCGTGTATACTTTGGCGATACGAGCAGCTAGAGGTGATCACAAGGCCATGGCTAACTACCCAATCGCCTTGGCTGACTCGGCCTGGACATGGCTGACAGGGCTTCCCAGGCAGTCAATTGGCTCCTGGGGGGAACTCCGTGAACGTTTCGTCGTGAACTTCCAGGGAACGTATGAGAGGCCATCTTTCGAGAACGATCTATAACAGTGCCACCAGAGAAGAAACGAGTCTCTCCATGACTTCATCAAGTGCTTTTTCGAGAAGAGGAACTCAATACCTAAAATCAAGGACGAGGTCGTCATAGCCGCCTTCTGCAAGGGAGTTAGAGATGCACCGTTCATCGCCAAGTTCACTCGAAAGCCACCCAACTCCATCAAAGCTCTCTTCAAGATGGCCAATAAATATGCTAATTCAGCCAACGCAGTGGCAGAGGCACTTAACAACAAGCCCCGACAGAAGGAGCAACGGGAGACGGACAACACGGCCCTATCCAAGCCTGGGAACCGCAAGCGGAAATCTAGGGACTTCATTGCGGCAATCGGTCACAACCATCCTCAACCTCCTAGAAGCGAAGATTATTAGAATGAGAAGTGACATGCTCGGGGGCCCAAAAGCTCAAATGCAAGGATGGCATCCTCACTCTCAACTTGTGCAATACCAAATAGCTAAGTCATTTTCTGATACATATTTTCTCCCTATATGATATTCTCATCTAAACGGGGCTGGAGGCAACTCACTTCCCTATAGTTTGACTCAGATATAGCTTAGCACAAGTCAGGATTGGATCTAAGGGAGATGAGATCGTCAATTCCTCACTCGGCCTCACAAATGCTGTAGCCGCTTACACCTTATAGGTGTACATACTATGCATTTTATGTTTTTGCTCTTAATGATTGCAAAAGTACTCAAGTAGCATAAATTTCGATTCGTGAAGCTTTGCTCCATGAAAGGTGAACTCAAGACACCCAAAACGCGTGTCTGGGAAAGAGCCATGAGCCAACTACTCGACGCTTGGGGGCTATGACTAGTTGGGCAGAGTGTTTAAACGTAAGGGGTCAACTACTTAGGGAAATTAATATCAATAAGAGGAGGAATACATATTTACGACTATTGTAAAATACATTAATGTTTTTCGGGTGATTGTTTTCTTCATCAAATGCTATTCGTCTGATATGTTTATAATGCAGGGCCAGTTCCGGATACGTGTAACAGGAACTCATGGCTACGAGCCTATCTCCTACGCTCGGGGGCTGGACCAGTCTGCCATGATACAATTGGAGTGCGACACTTCAAGAACCACTCAGAATGCTCCACGAGGGCTATTGTCTGAGTACCCACGCCAGTCGGGACTCGGATGTCACCTTTACTTTGGTATGCTCCATGTCGACCAATAACCGACCTTTGGCACCAGTTGGGGCTTGGGTACCACTCTGCTAGGTAAGGTATGCCCCATGAGGGTCGCTAGCCGAATCCTATGCTAATGCGAGGTTTGGGTACCTTATATGGCCACAACTCTGTTGGGTAGGGTACGCCCCTCGAGGGTCACTAGCTGAAACCTATGCTAATGCAAGGTTCAGGTACCTTATTCGGCTGCCATTTTGCTAGGTTGGGTATGCCCCAAGAGGGTCACCAGCCGAATTCTATGCTAATACGAGGTTCGGGTACCTTATTCGGCTACCATTTTGCCAGGTTGGGTATGCCCCAAGAGGGTCGCCAGCTGAATCCTACGCTAGCGCAGCATTCGGGTACCTATTTGGTCAAAACAGGGAAACAAGCCACTATTGGAGTTTTCAATCGGAGGTAGCACAAAACCCGAAACCTATGGAGGTGCTCATTATTTTTTAAGACTGGAAGACCCCAATCATTCAATTCCATCTGGAAGACGAACTTCCTAAAGATCGCAACGAAGCTCAGTAAGTCAAGCAACGGAGCAAAAGTTTTATCATAGTCAGAGAAGACCTATATTATCAACGCGCATCCAGAGTTCTCATGCACTACAACACACCTGAGGAGGGCAATCAGATCCTACAATCTATCCACTCGGGCATCTGTGGCAACCATGTTGCATCCAGAACGTAAGTCAGAAAGGCTTGCAGACAATGATTCCTTTGGCCGACTACGGTTACCAACACCAATGACATTGTTCAGACATGTGAGGGATGCTAATTTTGTGGACTGCGCTGGGTATGTCGGTTTGGGCTGGCTTATTCGGTAGTAGGCTAAAGATATGAGTTCTTAAATGGCATGCCCTATTGGGTCGCCCACTGGTCGCGTTAAAATCGCGATGCAGGTACTATTTTACAAGAACCGATTAAATAATCAGATATGCTTCATGCTAAGCCTATAGCCAAGTGTATACATTCGGGTATCTCGATTATTTTAAGGTATTGAGGATATATCCTTATAAGGATCAATAGCTAGTCTCCATTAAAATTGGGGATGCAGGTATCTCTCAAGTACACCTCATCACGCATTGGGTTTACTCTATAGTGATACTCGGCTTACATGCTTAGCCAAATTGCCTTGAGCAAAATTTCTAGCTAATATATAGCTGAAGAGTCCAATTTCTGAAAAACATATCACTCGGGAAGACTTAAAGGTTAAAGATCTTTCACTTTATGTTTAATTGTTTCCCAATTAAGCACAAAGTCGGGGGGCTACACCTAATAGGTGCGCCTATTCGGTACACAATAGCAAGTTGCCATATAGAGTGCATCTTACAAACAAAATTAAATTGTCTTACATAAATGCAGCAGAAAAAGGTAAAGAAGCCTATAAACAACTAGCCGCGCGGAGACTTCCATTCCACAGGCAGCTTGATGGCGGATCCAGCCTACTCCTCCCGACAATCCTCGTCGGAAAGGAACTTCATCTCTGAGAGGGGGGAAGGGAGCAAGGCTGAGTACCACCCACAGTACTCAACAAGCCACACCCGTAATTATGCACAATGCACCGGAGACAAAGATAGCCTTTTGGTTCATTTGCATAAAAGCAGTTGCAAACAATAGTAGTTCACAAACGGGTAAAAGGTTAATTAATTAAGTAATATTAATCCATCACCGATCAACGCGACACCACATTGACCAAGCTCAACCAACCATCCGACCTCTACAACATATGTGAAGTTAATTAATTGAGGTGAGACTAACCACGGTGAGTCTTGACCAATACGCCCATAAATGTGGGCACAGCTATTCGAATAGATTTTAATTCTGGCCAGAGGTGTACAACTGTACCCACAAGACACAGCCCTACAAACGTTCCTGTGTGCTAGCATGTCACCACGGCACCCCACGAGAGGCTGTGACAGGACCGTTCGCGCAACTCCTCCCCAACCATCCACACCACACTGAGGTTGCACCTGCCAATAGGGCACACCATATTGACCAGGATACCCCCTTGCGCCATGATGGATCCGAAAGCTGATCCACCCGACCCTGAGCCAACCCAACTCCATCACGCCCATCCTCACCAACAGTCCCTAGGAGAGGGAGAAGCTATGCTACAAGCCCAGTCATTGCCCACGCTGGCTTGTGGTATGTATGGATAACTGCCCAAGGGGTTCCCGCGAACTGGTCCTTAATTGCCATGGGTGTGACCAGCAAAACCATGCACCCAAAGCCCACCATTAAGGTCAGATTTTAGTTATATAAGTGTCCATGTCCAAAGTTCCATCCTCCAACATAAAGTCAAACAAGAAATGTAATAATGAGTATCTATTCCCAAAGTGAGCTAGTTGATTCTACAATGGCCAAGCATCCTAGGAATATTCTATAATCAAATTACTACCTAGGTTACAAGGTATAAAGGGTTATCAAACTATGGTCGTCAAATTGTATATATAGGTCAAGCACCATCCCGCATGAAATAATAAAAACATGCAACTTTATTTAGATAAAACAAGACATTTGGCATAAATTAGGGGCAAAATGATCAAGAACATAGTGTAACTTGCCTTGCTCCTGCTTTGCAAACTCTGCAACTACCTCGTAGTACACGAGAGGTCGAAAACATCGGTTTCTATAGCAATCAAAGCATAAACAATTAAATACAATACATGAGAACACTGAAACATGAGCTGAAACTATTTTTAATGCATTCTTTACATTTTTCTGGATTTAATGAAATTTCAATGGAATTAATCGGACCATCCGGCCCCCGGAGAGCGGCGGCGAGCAGCGGAGGGGACGGGGAAGCAGATACAGAGCTCACCGAGGATTGGCGGCGATGGGAAAGCGGCAAACGACGGCGAACCAAGGCGAAAGGTGGCGAGGCAATTTGAGAAGACGATAGCGACGACGTTCCGACGGTGATCGACGACGGTGGAAGGGCGGACGAGGTTCGGGATGTCCTGGTGAAGACGTAGGAGGAGTTAGGAGAGGAAGCACATGAATGACTCGATGAAATTTCACGGCCGAGGGCCGGCGGCGGCACTTACCGAAGAGGATGTCGGCGGGAGACGGGCTTCGGCAGCCTAGGTTCCCTAGCCCGCAGCGACGCTAGCGGAGGCGAGAATGCGGCCTGGCGGTGTGGATGCTTTGTATCGACAATAATTATATGGGGCTACTCGTGAGACCTAAACTTGATGGATTGCAAAGGAACACAAGACGAATTTATCGTGGTTCAGGCCCTCAATGGGAGGTAATGTCACACACTGAAAATCACTTTAATTAAAAATTTTTGGGTAAATGGAAATACAAGAAATCATCAGAGAACTTGATTGTGAAAGTTTTTGAATAAAATTTTGAAAATTTCCAATATTAAAAATCCCAAGTTGAAAATTTTAAATAAATGCTTGGACGCTTTCATATTCCTAGGGTTTTGTCAGAATGTTTGAAGTGTTTGAGTATCTACAATAATAAATTCTTCATGTTTCATGGTGGGTTTTGCCTCTGGTAAATTCCCCATGAGTAAATGAACCCTCTGAAATTTTCTCAGAATTTTCAGAGCTCCAGAATTAATTTTAATGTAATAAAGATCATATTAGTATTTAAATAAATATAAAATAAAATCTCTTTTGTTTCCCTTGTTCAGGTCGTTCCCGGTTCAGTCCTTTGAAGTCTCTCCATTTTCCTCGAACTCCGTTCCCTTTCTTCTTTTAGGGTTGGGTGTCGTTCTCGAAACCCTAAAACCACCTCGACTTTCTGATTCTCAAAATATTCTGATATTTCGAGCGATCGAATGTTTCCTAAACTATTCCCTGTTCTCAAGTCCCAAAATATTCCCCAGAGATCCCCAATATTCCGATATTCCCGTCACCACAAAAATACCCCATTTACCGATTCCCAATATATATATATATATATATAAATATATATATCTCCTGATACTCGGAATATTCTAACGTTCCGAATATACACAAAATTTCTAGTTCCAAAATATTCCCCGTCTCAGATTCCCCGAAGTATTCGCATACATTTTGGATATTTATCTATTCCTCGAATATCCCCAATTTCTCGGTGAATGCAAAATGTCCTCCATTTTTCCCCAAATTCTTGATTCCGTAAATATTCCCGATTTTTCCTGATTCTGGAATATTCCTGATAATTCCTTCCAATATTCTAGAAATTCCCAAAATGTTCTTATACTTGGAGGGTTCCAAAAATTCCTTTTGTCTCCCCAATTCCAAATAAATATTTTGAGTCCCAAAAATATTTCGATATTCCTGAATCCCCTGATTCCAAAATGTTCTTGATATTTTGAATATTCCAATTTCCATAAAATATTGTCCACCCGTGAGTCGAAAAATATTTCTACATTTTTGGGAGGTCTAATTGTATTCTAAATATTCTATCTTCTAATTCCCTCCAAATACTCTCCGATCCTCAAATATATATATATATATATATATATATATATATATATATATATATATATGATACATGTATATTGTCGAAGGATGAAACTCCGACGGCGGGAAGTCAGGAGACCCCCCTTTGAGATTCGGCCAGGGGAGTAGTTCTCAGGCGAAGCCGACGTCAGGGTGTAGAAGAAAGATACGCAAAGGAGACGTAGAAGAAACTGCGGGGTTCGGACCGTCCGAACCGTGGTGAAGCAGAGAACGAAGGCAGAAGGGTCCGAACCGTCCGAACCGGGTCCGGACCGTCCGAACCGAGGAGATCGCGCGGGGAAGACGATGAACAGCGCGCACAAGGGAGCCACGAGGATTTATACAGGTTCGGGCCGCCGGAGCGTAATACCCTACTCCTGTGTGTGTTTGGCTATGAGGTGGATGAATGTGGAATTGTGGTTACAAGGTGGAGCCCCCGGGGAGCTCGGAAGCTAGCCCGGGAACTTGAGGCTCAGAGAGAGAGAGAGAGCTTAACCCGGAGGTGCTTAGGCCGCTCTAGCAGCGGCCGGACGTGAGGAAGAAGAAGGAGGCCTCTGTGTTGTCTAAGGCTGGAGCTAGCTAGGGCTTAACCTCTGCCTTTCTTCGCTTTGCCTGTGGCTTGGTCCTCCTTTTATAGAGCAAGGGGATTCCACAGTGCCAGGCATACGTAGCGAGAGAGGAGGCGCCGTCTTGTCGCGCGTCTCCGCCTGCTGCCGCCTGCTGCGCCCACGCCGGAGTAGGCCTAGTCTTCGGGACGTGGGGATGTGACGGAGCGTCTGGTCGTCTCGGTTGTCGCCTCCCATGTCAGCTGGAGTACAGAGATGTGATAGAGGCCGTCGCCCTCCGCTGCCATCGGGCAGAGAACCGAGGTCCTCTTAGTCAAAAGCCTCTGACGGTATTGTCGGGTGTTCACGGGGGGCCGTCCTGGGACGTCCACGCGTGGCAAGGCAGGCGACGAGGCGACAGGCCCTGTCGCCTCGTCATTAATGTAGGTAGTTGGGGACTGCTCCACCGAGTCTCTCCAGTGAATCGGCATTGGCAGTCGGTAGTTGGCATCGGCAGTCGGTCAATCGGCCCCGGGCCTGGGCGTCGGCACCTAGGATCGGAAGGATCGGCGCCCGGGCACCGGAAGGATCGGCACCCGAGCACCCGGGCGATCAGCACCCGGCCGTCGGGCCCGGGCATCGGCGCCCGGCCGTCAGACCTGGGCATCGGCGCTCGGGGCCGATGGGGATGGCGCCCCGGGCGCCCAACGGGACATTGACCGTAGCCGGCCTTCTCTTCTGCAGAAAGTGGGCCCGGAGGAGCTGACGTGGCTGGAGATCCACGCGTCCCCGCAGAACGTGGGACCCCCAGTCCCACTTCGCCGACATATATATACGTATATTCCGATGATCGGAATATCCCGTGATTTCATATATTCCTCAAGTTCCAGTAAGCTAAAATAATCTTTTGATTTTCCAAAACCCTCCTAAAATTCCAGATTTGGAACATTTCCAGAAAAGCCCTCCACTCTTTCCTTTTCCCTTTCCTCTTTCCCTTTTTTCTCTTTTCCCCCTTCCTTCTTCTTTTCCTCTCTTCTTCCTCCTTCTTCTACCTTTGGACTCTCTCTCTCTCTGTTTCTTCTCTTCCCCCTTGTCGATGTTTTACACCGGCAATAATAATATGGGGCTACTCGTGAGACCGAAACTTGATGGATTGCAAAGGAACACGAAAGGTTTATACTGGTTCAGGCCCTCGAGATGAGGTAATACCCTACGTCCAGTTGTGGTGTATTTCTTTTGAGGTTTCTCTGATGAGATTGTACTTCTTCTTCTGCCCTTAGGGACACCCTACCTCCCCTTATATACTGGGGGACAGGGTTACAAAGTAGGAGTCCCAGTCGGACTATGACCAAGGGATCTCCTTCTAGGAATACAACGTGCCCGACTAGGACTGTATTTTCCCTGTCGTACAAGGTTAAGTCTGCCGAGTCCTATTATATCCCTAATTACAAGGCTCGGCCCATCCTCTGTCCGAGTGGCCCATATGCTTGTCATGAGGTACCCGAGGCCCATGGCCTTCACAATAGCCCCCGAGAACTTCATAGTTGAGTCATAGCTGATGCCGAGTGCTCGTCCTCCACGGTGAAGAATTCCCGAGTGCATTGCTCCCAAGTACTCTTTGTCCGAGTGCTTCTTCTCCCGAGTCCTGCTTCATGTCAGCTGGCAACGAGGCTATGAAGGGCTTCATGTGGAAATATGAATACTGTGCGCCAAATAGGCACACTTATTAAGTGTAGCCCCCGACTTTGTGCTTAATTATGAAACAATTTAACATAAAGTCAAAGATCTTTAACCTTGTAGTCTTTCCCGTGTAGTGCACTACTGGTATATGAGACTCTTCAGCATCATGTCAGCTGGAATGATTTTTTTCTCATGGCAAATAAGGGCTAAGCATGTAAGCCAAGTACCACTTTATGGATTTGAACTGTTGACGCCGAAAATCACCGGCATCGTCGGGAACGAGCCGATGATACGGTTCGGCGCCTAGAGACACGCGAGGGCCTGGGAGATTTGCTTAACTCCAGTGCAGGTCCTAAATCTTAAGGTTTGTAGGCGTGCCAGTGAATTTGACCCTGCAATTGACAAGGAGATAGAAAATATTAGATCATTGAGCCAATCGGCTGGAAGCCGAATTGGACTTGCTCCATCGGCCGATGGCCGATATAGACGAAGCACTTACACATCGACTGGAGGCCGATGATGGCAAAGATGGATGAAATAAGTTAACCATGTAGCTAAGGAACCAATAACAATGTGAATAAATGAACTAGCCGATTACTAACATGAAGTGTATCGGCCGGAAAGCCGATAACGGTGTAGCGTTCCAAAAACGTGTTAAACAATGTAATCAGCCTTGATTAACAAAAGGTAAACTATCGGCTAGGCACTCCGATAGAACATCGCATAAACATCCATCAGCTCAGTAAGGATAGAATTATTATCAACAGTCTAATAGATCAGACCTAATCGTTGCAGCACAGACTGGTAATGATAACAGAACCTCGATGGGCCGATAGATCTAATGCAATCATGATGTAAAATATGATAACTTATCGGCTATACATCCCGATAAAACGCTTGCATAAAACCGATCAGCCTAGTAGGAATAATTTATCATGCAGTTTAGTAGGTCGGACCTAACCGATGCAGCACAAACTGACGATAAATTACACCCAGTAAGCTGATAAATCTACGCACGCGTGATGTGATATATCTACTCGGCCTATGAGATCAAACCTAACTAATGCAGCCGTAGACAAAACAGATATATCGTGGTAAGCCAACTACCGCAGGCCGACTAGAATATCGGACCTAACCGAGGAAGTCCTAGTCGATACGGTAGTCAGGGTAACGAGACTTACCCTCTCGCCGGAGGTCGAACTTAACTGATGCAGCCCGGCTCAATAAGCAAGAACCCGTTGAATAGGGTGGCGATGCGCCGAAGTTTGTATTGATCTGTTTGATGATTACAAGGTCCCCGGGCATACGTATTTATACCCTGAGTTGATACAGTCCTGATCAGATGCGAAACAGGAGTTTCCTAATTATAAAAAGAAAAATAACAAGTCCTGATCGGGCATGAGATCAGGTTTCCTAAAAAATTATTATCTCTACCTAATTTATAGATAAGATACTAACTGCCTCTCCATGGTCTTCACGATTCCTTCTTGAATTCAGCTTCTTCTGGATTTAACTCCCAGCAGTTAACCATGATTTTTCCTTAACCGAATCCAATAAAGATCCGTACCAAATTTTGGCGTTAACACATACCCCCCAATTTCGGAGTTTGTTATCGAACTTTGAAATTCTTCTGTTTGGGCTTCAGATTCCTTTCACACCGTTGCAGCCCAAGGTAGCCCACTTTCCTTAAATGTTTGAAACAGTGCCAACGGCCTCGATTCCGGCCCGGTCATCATACCTCTATAAACCGCTTCGCCTTCCTAGCCCCCTTTCTTTACGCTTTCACATCACCAGAGTCCTTTCCACTTCCTCCGAGACCTCAACGAACTCCGGCGATCCAGGCGAACCACTACGGTCTTCTTCTTCAACCTCCGATCTTCGCTCATCTTCTTCCATAATGGCTTCTGTGAACGCCGTCCTAGAGGTAATCTCCTTGTCTAATCGTCTTCTCTATCTCGCAACCTAGATTGAATCTGCTCCTGTTCCTTGTGTTCTTGTTTACTGTAGCACTTAGAGACCAGATTTTGATTCCGCCGTAATCTCTTTCCGTTTCTCGTTTTCTTGTATATTGTAGCACCTTAGAGACCAGATTTTGACCCCGGCCGCCGATTACCCGAACTTCTTCTACCATGGTCCCATGGGCAGTGAAGATCCTACAGATTTCATCAACGCCGAAACTCAACGCATCCCCTTCAAGAACTCCGCCATGTTAGTCAGCGATTGGAACAACAGTTTCACATCATGGCCGAGCAAACTTCCCGAGTGGAGGAACTGGTATAACAGAGTATTGGCTGCCAAGAGAACTCTTTGGGACGAAGCAGACATCGGCCACTGCATCAATCTCTCGTTGGCTGAGATAGAGAGGAATGAACCTCTGCTTGCATCGGCCTCATACTTCTGGTCAGACGCCCTCAACGCCTACCTATTTGGACATGCACCGATGACCCCAACTTTGATAGATGTAACCATGCTTACCTGCCTCAACACAACGAGTTACATCAATCCCTTCAATCTCCAATTCAAGCCTACCCATCGGCTTCAAGCAAAGAACATCGGCGGTTGGTCCAAGTACATATCAATCCATAACAAAGGGACTGGACCAATCGACGATCGGGAACACGTCGCTTTCTTGAATCTGTGGTCAGAACGGTTCGTCTTCGGCGGTGAAACCCTTGGTCCCACAACCAATATGCAATGTCTGGCAGAACGTTTGGCCGATCGGAAACAAGTTCCCTTGGGGCAATATCTTCTTGGCGCCACTTATCAACTGCTGCATCATGTGGCGGTCAAGCTATCGGCCGGCCAGCCAGTTGGCCATATCGGAGGTCCTTGGTGGTTTGTGCAGTTATGGCTCAACGTGTACACATCCAAGGCAATTCCCGATACCTCCTTCCTCAATCAAACTTTCCCAGCCGATCACACAGAGGAACAAGAACCCACCTATCGCCGATGCATCTCAATGGGCAAAGCTGCATCGGCTCTTCCTAGCGGTAAAATGACTCCCGTCGGACTCGGCCAATGGTTCAAAGGCCTTTATTATGTCTTTACCAAGGATGCCACGCTATGGTTCGCATATGATGATGCATCATCATTTGAGATGCCCTCCAACTTCAATCCACTTGACGTCCTGGCCGATGATGAATCGAAGACCATCTTCCTGTCAGCCATTACTCCCCGTCTTCTACCGACTGGCTTCTCTCAAGGCCGATCACAGCCATCGTATGAATTCTATCACCCAACAGTTAGCTCCCACCAGCTCGGCCTCGGTCAACTCCCCATCAGCTTGTTCTTCATCGACAAACTCCAGGCCCGAGGAAATGTAAATAGCGCTTGGAGTACGATTGGCTGCGAACACTAACAGATTCCCTATCTCTGGGCACCACCGCTGATGTGGAGGTATGCACTATCAACACCAAGCTCTTTTCCCGATGGTGGTCAGAATGGAGGAAACACCTTTTCAACTCATCGGCCATTCACTACTGCTCTCGCCTCAACTCCAACTATGTCGAATCCGATGACGAGGTAACATTCCATCACCCTTTAATTTTTCTCCAATCATCTCTTACAATTCTATCTTGCAGGCTGTTGATGTGGAGCCACCGACAACAAGCACCAGTGGCCGGCCGATTATATACCAACCACCATCGGCCAACCCACACCTAGGGCATGATGCTCCCCCTTCATCGGCTCTTCTCCGGGTGCCACGGCCAATAGGACCAATCCACAAGAAGCTAGCATCTCGCCCTCACAAGAGACAGAAAATCAGTGCCGATGCCGTGATCATGGCGCCGCTTGCTACTCGAACAACATCGGCTCCTTCATCCCCGCAGGTATGTGCCAAGTCTTGACATTATCATCTGTTTCCCATCTTCACACTATCGATCTTATTGCCAGCTTGAATCATCGGCCCTCGAACCTCAATCTTCTGCTGACATCCCTGCAAGCATCGAGCAGATGACCTCTGCATCCATTCCAATTCCGTCATCTAGCCCTGAAGCCGATACTGGGATTGCTCCTACTTCAGCGCCAGACATCGGCCATCTTGAAGAACAACCTACTCAACCATCTGATGCCGATGTCACTCCTCAAGCTGCCCCTTCCCTACCTCAGGAAATTTCTTCACAACCATACTTTATTTTAACTAATTACTGACTCCTTTATCGATGTCAACCTGCAGTCCTTAGCCGATTTGTTCTCCTTCGACATCGGCAAGTACTTGGAGGCAGATGAAGAAACAGCCATCAGTGCAACAACCAAGCCATCCTTTCCAGCCGACGTGCGCGAATACTTGCTAAACATCAGTCGTCTGCTGGAAAACCCTATCGACGCATTGGTGGAGGATTGCGGGCCGATCCGGGCAAGATTTGTAGAGATTGAGCAACACCTGCCCGAAGAGCTCATCGACGCACTGACCCCTACAGCATACCTGGAATCCCACAAATTCCAACTTGTCAAGCTCAGGCAACGTGTAACCGATCGTGCCAATCAACAGAAGATGATCCAAGACATCCAAACCGATCAGCTCTCAGCTCAAACGGAAAAGAAGAAGCTTGATGATATGGTAGCTGCCCCTGAAGAACTCCAACCCAAATTGGATCAACTGAAGAGAAGGGAAGCCGATCTGCTGGCAGAACTCGAAACAATCCGCAAGGATATCGCAACAACAGAATCCTAGCTCATCGGCCTACCCCAAGCCATACAAGATCAAGAGGCCAGAGTTGCAGCAGCAGTGCGTCAAGTCATTCATCGGCGCAAGAACATGAAGACTATTCCAAGCTTTGATGAATACGATATCCGCGCCATAAATGAAATCGACCAGATTCACCTGCGTGCTGTTGAAACAATTCAAAAATTCTTGTAAAACTTTAACATTGACGCCATTGATGTCGCTACAGAACATGCCGATCATCTTTTGCTGTAACATAATCTGGTCAGCTCCGTTATTCATCTTGTTCCATCTTCGCTTGTGTTAACGCCAAAATTTGGCACGATTCATATCAGACTTCGGTTAAGGAAAGAGGCTGTATCAACCGGTGGAAGTTAATCCAGAAGAAGCCGAGCTTGAGAAGGAATCGTGAAGACCATGACATGGCAGTTAATTGCCTTATCTATTAGTTAGGTAGTTTTGATAATTTTTAGAAAACCTGATCTCGTGTCCGATCAGGGCTTGTTAATTTTCCTTTTATAGATAGAAAACTCCTGTTTCGTATCCGACCAAGATTGTATCAACTCGGGGTATAAATACGTATGCCCGGGGACCATGTAAACTATCTCATAGATCAATATCAAATTCGGCGCATCGCCACCCTTTTTGACGGATTCTTGCCTCTCGAGCCGGGCTGCATCAGTTAGGTCCGAACTCCTGCAAGAGGGTAAGACTCGTCACCCCTTACCCAGGTGTATCTACTTTGTCTACGGCTGCATCAGTTATGTTTGATCTCTTAAGCCAAGTCGATATACCACATCACGCGTGCGTAGTTTTTATCGGCTTACTGGGTGTAACTTATCGATAGTTTGTGCTGCATCGGTTAGGTCTGACCTATTAAACTGCCTCCGATAAGTTATTCTTGATAGGTTGATGGATTTTACGCAAGTGTCTTATCGGAGTGTATAGCCGATAAATTATCGTACATCACAATTGCATTAGATCTATCGGCTCATCGAGGTTCTTTTATTATTCTTAATCTATGCTGCATCAATTGAGTTTGACCTACTAGATTGATAATAATAGATTTATCCTTGTTAAGCCGATGGGCTTTATGCGATGTTTTATCAGAGTGCTTAGCCGATAAGTTATCTTTCTACTAGATAAAGCCGACTGCATTGTCTATTGATTATTATTCTGCATATCTACTCTTTCATCGGCTTCTAGCCGATGTCCAAGTGTTTTCTCGGCAGTCGGCTGGCTTATTATTTGCTTATATTATCATCGATTCTACCATCGGTTTCTTAGCCAATGCGCAAGTGCTGTTGGTAGTCGGGCATGAGCAAGGACCCGGGCGTGGGCACGAGCGAGAACCCGGGCGCGGGCACGAGCGAGGACCCAGACGCGAGCACGGACGAGGATATGGACGTGGGCACAGGCGAGGGCCCGGGCACGGGCGCGGGCAGTATCTTAGGTTTACGGCCGATGCTCAAGCATTCCTTCGGCAATCGGCTGGTAGGATTCTTATCGGCCGATTGGATCGCTGAGCTAATATTTTCTATGTCCTTGTCAATTGTGGGGTCAAATTGACTGGCACGCCTACGAACCTCAAGATTTTAGGACCTGCACTGGAGTGAAGCAAATCTCCCAGGCCTTCGCGTGTCTCCAAGACGCCGAACGGCCCCCGGCGGGTTTTCGGCGTCGATAGCTTGATAGTATTTTATTTATTTAATCTAAAGGCGATATCAATTAATATCGGCTATCTTCAGGCGATGCAAAGACATCGGCCGCACCCAGCCAATTCAGGAGTTGATCCAAACGCTCGGATAGTACTTCTTGAGATATTTCCCATTAAGCGCTTTAGCAAACTCCATCCCCCCAAGATCTTCTAGTATGTAGGCATTGCCAGGCACACAACGATTAATCCGATAGGACCCCTCCCAATTAGGTGACCACTTTCCGAATTTACTATCTCTGGACCCGATTGGCAAAATCAATTTCCATACAAGATCTCCCTCAGCAAACGACTTATTCATCACCTTCTTGTTATAATGCCTAGCCGCCTTAGCCTTATTTTCCTCGATCCTCTCCAACGCCCTTAACCGATTTTGAGCCAAATCCTTGAGTTCATCCGTGATCAAGTTATAATAGTCATCGACCGTCAATTGATTTTGCAAAGAAATCCTCCTAGAGCCGATGTTAGTCTCCCAAGGCAAAACTGCCTCATGTCCATACACCAACTGATAAGGTGGCACTCGAGTAGATCCATGACATGCCATCCGATAGGCCCACAAGGAATCGGCTAATGTAGTATGCCATCGTCGTGGTTGTTCATCAATCTTCCGCTTGATTAATTTGATCAGACTCTTATTTGAAGCTTCTGCCTGTCCATTGGCTTGAGCATAATAAGGTGATGAATTTAATAACTTAATTCCCATACTGGCAGCAAATTGTGGAAACTCATCGGACACGAAAATAGATCCCTGATCGGTAGTTATCGTCTAAGGAATTCCAAACTGATAAATTATATGCTCTTTTACAAACTCAATCACATCCTTGGACGTGACTTTCTTCAATGGAATTGCTTCCACCCACTTTGTAAAATAATCTGTTGCTGCCAATATGAACTTATGCCCTTTACTTGATGGAGGATAAACCTGGCCGATCATATCAATTCCCCATCCTCTAAACGGCCACGGTTTAATGATAGGATTCATAGCCGATGCTGGTGCCCGCTGTATATTTCCAAACTTCTGGCAATCTTGACATCCTTTATAGTACCTGAAGCAATCTTCCAGCATTGTCGGCCAAAAGTATCCTACTCTTCTCAATACCCACTTCATCTTATGAGCCGATTGACGAGTTCCACAAACGCCCTCGTGCACCTCGCACATAACCACTTTGGCTTCTTCCGAATTCAGACACCTCAGCAGAACTCCTTCAAAAGTCTGATAATATAATTCTCCATCAAGCAGCACATATCTAGTAGCTTTATACCGAAGTTTCCTAGAAACCGATTGCGACGGATTTTGCAGATAACCAATTATTTCCTGTCTCCAATCATCGGCTTTATCCTGAATATCATTATCGGCTATTTCAATTTTAACCTGTTTATTCAGCCGATATCCCGAAGCAATTTGCGCAAGATCATTGGCTTCTAAATTCTGTTCTCTAGGGATATGATCCAACGATACCATCCTGAAATCCTTCAATAAATCTCTGCATTCTTCATGATATGACCTCAAAATATCATCCCTGCATTCATACTCCCCAGATAGTTGCTTGATCACTAATAAGGAATCCCCAACAATTTCTATGACATCGGCCCCGATTTCCTTTAAGAGTTGAAGTCCTTTTAATACCGCCTCGTATTCCGCTTGATTATTAGTCCGATAAGGTTTAATTGTAAAAGCAAACTCAAAACTTGCCCCCCGAGGCGATATAATGACCAAGCCGATACCAGATCCATGCTTGCAAACCGATCCATTAAAAAACAAAGTCCACGGGATCAGCTCTACATAATTTTCATGAACCCCTCTGTGTTGCATAATGAAATCGGCCACTGCTTGTCCCTTGATCACTTTAGCCGACTCATATCTCAAGTCAAACTCCATTAGGGCAAAAATCCATTTACCAACTCGCCCCTTTAAGACTGGAGCTGACAACATATATTTCACCACATCGGCCTTGCAAACCACCGTGCACTCAGCCGATAGGATATAATGCCTTAACTTCGTGCATGAGAAATATAAACAAAGGCATAATTTCTCTACCGCAGGATATCTAGTTTCAGCATCCAAAAGCCTTCTGCTTAAATAGAACACGACTCGTCCTTGCCTTCAAACTCTTGAATTAAAACAAACCCGATGGATTTCTCATCGGCCGATAAGTATAACTTGAACGGCACTCCTTTCTGCGGTGGAATTAGAATAGGCGGGGAACTCAAATAAATCTTAATTCCATCGAATACCTTCTGCTGATCTGCCCCCCACATGAACTCTTGATCGGCTTTCAACTTCAATAACGGAGTAAAAGATTCAACCCTTCCTGACAAATTTGATATGAATCTCCTTACAAAATTGATCTTGCCGATCAATGACTGTAACTCTGTCTTGTTGCTTGGTGGCTCTGTAGTCTTAATGGCTCTAATGCTTCGTTAACTAACTTCAATTCCTTGCTCATGAACCATAAAACCCAAAAATTGCCTAGCCGATACACCAAAAGCGCATTTATTGGGATTCATCCTTAATCCGTATTTCTTTGCCCTTTCTAGCACTTTTCGCAAATCGGCTATATGGCTTTCATCACTCTTCGATTTAACCACCACATCGTCGATGTAAATTTCCACTAGCAAGCCGATGAGATCATTAAATATATAATTCATCGCCCTCTAATAAGTCGCACCGGCACTTTTTAATCCAAACGTCATTAGCACCCACTCATATAAACCGATAGCTCCAGGACATCGAAACGCAGTCTTATGTATATCTTCTTCAGCCATAAAAATCTGATTGTACCCTGCATTGCCATCCATGAAGCTAATAATCTTGTGGCCTGATGCTGCATCTACCAACAAATCTGCTATCGGCATTGGGTATTCATCCTTGGGGGTAGCCTTATTCAAATCCCGGAAATCGATACATATCCTCAATTTTTCATTCTTCTTTTCCACCGGGACGATATTAGAAATCCACTCAGCATATCGGCACGGCCTTATAAACTTTGCATCATATAATCTTGTAATTTCTGCTTTGATTGGCTCATATAACTCTGCCTTAAATCTCCTTGGAGCCTATTTAAACGGCCGATATCCTGGTTTAATAGGAAGCCGATGTTCAACAATGGATCGGCTTAACCCTGGCATTTCATGATATTCCCAAGCGAAACAATCTCGAAACTCTTTCAACAATTTTATTAAGTCTTCTCGGAGTTCAGAACAAAATTTTTTACTTATGTACCTCGGCCTCGGCCTATCTCCTGGTCCTATATCAATTTCCTCCTAATCATCAGCGCAACGTGAAACCTTGTCCTAACTTCCCTTCAAAGTCTTCAATGGTGCCCATCAGAGTAATAGTTCCGAGCCGACTTGCCGGATCGGCTGTATCTCCCGACTGGTGATCTTAAGATAATCCCCTTCCCATACTTTTCCAGACAAACAATTGATACCATCGGCTTCCCATACCGGCAAATCAGTCATCGCAATGTTGGTCGATTGATCCACTGGGATTACCTCGACTTGATCTCCCTGCCATTGTATCAGACTTTAATGCATCATCGAAGGCACGCAACAGTTTGCGTGAATCCAATCCCTGCCGAGGAGTAAACTATATGATCCTTTTCCATCGATGACAAAAAACGTGGTAAGCAATGTCTTGTTCCCCACTATTAATTCCACGTTCAACACGCCTTTCATCTCCGATGAATTCCCGCCGAAGTCCTTTAACACCATATTTGTCTTTATCAAATCTTCGGCAGTTTTCCCCAACTTCCGATACGTGGCATATGGCATTAGATTAACAACTGCTCCCCCATCGACTAGCATCTTTGTCATCGGCTTCCCATTCACAAAACCCTTAATATATAATGGCTTCAAATGCCGATGACTAGATTCTTCAGGCTTATCAAATATAGCCTGATCAGGTCGGAGCGTCAACTGAGCAAACATCTCCTCATCGCCCTCTTCATCAGATGAAAACGCTTTGTATTCCCTAGACAGAAAGAAAACCATGTCTACTGGAGCCAATGGACCAACCTCATCGTCATTTTTCTTCACACGCCATACCCGCTTAGTCCTCTTGTGACGATGATCGGCTTCCTTGTAGTCCCGCCGTTGCTCTTCCTATTGCTCCCGGTGCCGTAACTGCTGTGCCCCTTCTTTTTCTGATTTTTTGTAAATATTCCACTAGAACACCACTGAGGATTTTGGATTTGTCTTTCATGTACTTCCTCTTCGTCATTTTCTTCAAAGAATTCTTCGTGGATCGGCCCTAATCGGCTATGTACTTTTGAGGGATGGTTCGATGCTCTTTTCCCAGGCAGCCGATCCGCGAAAACCTTCCTGTGATCATGCTGATATCCCATATACTGCACTCGGGGCAATCTTGAATTGTTGGCAATCTCATACCCTGATCCCAATAGAACCTGAAAAAATGGGCAATCCCAATGGCGGATTATATCTTCACTGTCTGGCTCACTCCACCCATTCTTCATGGCTTGAATATTTTTTCTATCAAGCCCGATGAAGTAATTCTTGTCCTCTTACCCCAAAGCCTTCCTCCATCGGCCTGATCCCTTGATGATCCTGCATAAACCATATTCACATGGAATGGATGTCCATCTATTTTCATCGGCCTTTTGTCTTCAAATTTGATCCTCCCCTGTTCAACAGCCGATTGAATTTGTTGCCAAAAAACATTGCACTCATTGGTGTGGTGCGATATCGTGTTGTGCCACTTGCAATATCTCTTTTTCTTCAGTTCTTCGGCTGATGGAATTATATGATTTGGTGGAAGTTGTATCTGTTTCTCCTATAACAGTAAATCGAAGATTTTATCAACTTTATTAATGTCGAAGTCATATCGCTCCTCCTTGCCGATATCCTTCACCCACGGGCATGATACTGATTTCTTATTTCTAGCCCACTCCACCAATCCGACTTCAGCATCGGATTCTTCATCATCTGAGTCTGATGAATAAACCTGTAGCCTGAGCACCCTTCTGTTGTTTATCCTTTTTCGCCTCTTGAAATCGGCTTCAGTGAGCCGATACCTTCCTGACCAGGTGGCGCCAGGGACTCGTACTCGTCAGTTGATGAAAAACCCACTCTTTAATTGGCGCTCAGGACCTAAAAGCCAAGTCGGCTGATGTCGGCGTCGCTCAGGATTCAAGCTTGTAACATCGGTTTCTAACGTCCGAATACCTCTGGACCATATTCCGGCACCGTTTCGCTTTGGTCTTGCCTAACCGATGTTAAATCTGTCAGTTCATCTCATGGATTCCGCAGATTGTATTTGTGAATTGTTTTATAGATCGGTCCAACCCCGACTGAATTTGGGCGGTAATGAGTTGAGAACCATGTAAAGCCGATCCAGACATATGACAAGGGGAAAAACCTAACTCTCAGAGCCTCCTCAGCCGATGCTTCTCCACACTGTGCCAAGAATCGGCTAATGGGGCGTACCCAAGCCTGGGCAGAGTTGTGACCAATAAGGTACCTAACCTAGCATTAGCATAGGATTCGGCTGGCGACCGCTCATGGAGGCGTATCCTACCTAGCCGAGTAGTAGCACGAGCCCCTAACTAGCGCGGAGTCAGTTGTTGGCCAAATAAGGTACCCGAACCTCACATTAGCATAGGATTCAGCTGGCGACCCTCATGGTGTACAACTCGCGGAGTGGTACCTGAGCTCCGACTGGTACGGCGGAGGTCGGTTGTTAGGCCGAAAAGGTAGCTCGACCTCAACATTAGGCATATGGATCATCTAGCGACTGCCTCATGGGGGCGTACCTCAACCAAGTAGAGTTGACGATAAGGTACCAACCAAGCATTAGGCGTAGGATTCGGGCTGGCAACCCCCACATGGGTGTTGTGTGTTTACCTAGTCAATTGTAACCGAATAAGGTAGTCCAAACCTAGCATTAGCGTAGGATTCGGCTGGCAACCCTCTGGGGCGTACCTGTTGACACCGGAAATCACCAGCAGCGTCAAGAACGAGCTGAGGATCTGGTTGATGGGCACTAGACACGCGAAGGCCTGGGAGTTGGGCTTACTCGCATGGCAGGTCCTAAATTGAGGTTCGGTAGGCGTGGGCCAGTCAATTTGGACCCGCAATTGACAAGGAGTAGAAAAAGTTAGATCAGTGATCCAATCGGCCAACCAGGCCGATACAAACTTCCTCCAGCCGATTGGCCGATAGTACCTTATGTACATCGATTTTTTTGTTTTCTGGAAGCCGTGATGATAAAAAGATAGAAAACCAGCCGACTTCCCTCGAGCCGACTGCCTAACTACCGACAGCACTTGTGTATCGGCTAGGAAACCGATAACGATATAATAAATAATGAGCCACTCCAATAGACATGGCATCGGCTAGAAGCGCATTGATAGGTGTAAATTCAAAAAATAATAAATCAAGACAATGCAGTCAGCTTTATTTTAGTAAAAAGATCACTTATCGGCTAGCCTCCGCTCGAGGCACTTGCACTGAAAACTCTATCACCTAGCTAGGAACAATTATCCGGTGGCAGTTCTAGTCAGGTCCCGCTCGCTCGCGCCACGATAACTGATAGATAAATTTACAACGCAGTAAGCTAAAATCTATGCATCGGTATGTTGTATATACACAGTGTTGGCCTAAGAGATCAACTTAATCTGAATGCAGCCGTGTAGACAAACTAGGCTCCACCGTGGTAATCAGTTATACTAACCGTTGATCAGCTAGAATAGTCGACCTAACCGAGGAGAGTCCTAGACCGATAGTAGTTTTAGAATGGTAACGAGGACTTACCCTCTTGCAGGGAGTTCGTACTCTAACCGATGCAGATATCCTGAGGTCGGTACTGAGCCAAGAAACCACGTCGAAAATGGGGCGATATACGCCGACTTTGTCTTGATCTGAGATAGTAGTTTACCAATGTGTCTCCGGGCATACGTAATTTATACCCTGAGTTGATAAGTCCTAATTCGGATACGAAACAGGAGTTTTTCACTAACTATAAAAGGAAAAAAACAACAAGCCTGATCGGACCACGAAGATCAGGTTTTCCTAAAAATTATATTGAAGCTACTATTAATTCATATGATAAAATAGTATTTTAACTGTGCATGCTGTGGTCTTTATGATTCCTTCCGATTTCGGCTTCTTCTGGATTAGCTGTCCATTCGTGCTGATATAGCACTCTTTCCTTAACCGAACATGATAATTGAAACCGTACCAGAATTCTGGTTTAAACACATGCCCCCAATTCGGGGTTTGTTATCGAATCCTTCAATCTTCTGTTAGGCTTCAGTCAATTCTCCATCCGGCCTACTTAGAAATTACCGCGTTCATGAGCGATATACCTTCTGTCAGGTAGTGCTAGGCTCTCAAGTCTTGTGATGAAAATCTCTTCCTGATCGTAGTGACCAACAACCTGATGCTACATCGACTAGCTGTGATCTCTAGACTTCAAACTATAACATCAGCTATCTAACATCACACAACCGCTGGATATTATCTCGACTGAATTATCATCGGATCTTCCTGTCATGTACACGATGTATAAATCTGCTAAATTCATTTCTGTGGTGCTTCATAGTAAAGAAATATTTGTGCAATTGCTTTTCCAAATCGGCCCAACTCCTAAACTAAAATTGGATGGTATCGTGTGAGGAAAACCATGTGAAGGCCAATCCGGTACATAATGATAGGGGCAAATTTAATCTTTACACTCTCTCCAAACGTCTGTATTACCGATGCCTCCCACACTGAGCCCAAAAATCAGAGCTGACCATCCACTTTGTTTAGATACATCATCTTTGCCCTAACAAATTTTGGAGAAGTTTGGTTACCTTCTTTCCAGAGCCGCCCTGGCAACGAAACATCTATCAAACAAATCTGGTTATATGTGATGCCGATACAAAATGTTTACCTTCAGTTTTAGGCCGAATTAGTTCTCTCACCACCATCTATAGATTTCTTGCTGTCCAATCTTCTTCCCTTGAATCTTCGAGCTGATAATGTCGAGGATGGAGTTGGTTTAGCCGATTCTAGCTTTCTGATTATATTCTCTCTGATCCTTGTTACTTAGGATCAGCTCCTGGATGACTCTGTCGTATGCCCCATAGTATGTCAGTTTAGATGATATCCTTGAAGGAATTCCACTCTTGTTTGCCCCCATATAGTTGAATCGTCACCACCGCCTCATGATCAAGCTCCTGTTAATGTGTTTCAATATTCCAGATTGATTGATCAATGCATGGTGAACCTTTACTTCATTAATCATTCCTTGAAGTTGAGCTTCTGTGAACTTGCTGAGGCGATTTTGTATGGCCTCTATTCACCAAAATTAGAACAAGTTTTGGTAATGTTGATCTGAATCGGCTCCACTGTGATCTATCATACCGAATTGATTCTAGACAAAGCTTCTGAAATTTGCAATGTCTGCATACCACTTGTTGTCTTTGTTCTTTGGTCAAGTCTTCCATTGTGACTTAGGGATGGATAACTTGTTGTCGCTAACTTACTCCTTTCCAGCCTATATGTTTAGATGCGTGTGCCACTGGCGTGCCAAAAAACGTGTTGACACGAAATTCTACACAAGCAACGTCGAGAACTTAGCTGAGGATTTGGTTTCGATGCACTTAGACACGCGAAGGCCTGGGAGATACTTCTTACTCAGTGCAGGGTCCTTAATTTGAGGTTTGTAGCGGCTGCAGTTCAATTTAGATCCCTGCAATTGACAGGAGATAGAAAAAAGTTAGAACTCAGTGATCATTGGCCAACGATACATTCTCAGCCGATTGCGATATACTTGTACATGCACTGGAAGCGCGATGATGAAAAGATGAAAACACACAAGGCCCGACTTCGCCTTGAGCCGACTACCTGACTACCAGACAAGACTTTGTGTATCGGCTAGGAACCGATACGATTAATAAATAAATCAGCCGATACAATACATGTGAATGGCTGGAAGCTGATGATAGTGTAAGATAATCAATATAATCAAGCCAATGCAGAGTGGCTTTCATTTAGTAAAAGATAACTTATCGCTAGACACTCGTAAAAACCTTGCATGAAAAATTCAACCAAGTAGGAACAACTTATCGGTTGGCAGTTTCGTAGGTCGGACCTAACGATCAGCCAACTGATGATATTACACCAGTAAGCTGATAAACTTATGCACGTGATGTGATATTCCACTTGGCCCTAAGAGAATCAAACTTAACTGATGCAGCCGTAGAAAATAGATACACTGTGGGTTAAGACCGACCTACTCGTAGATAGCTAGCAATTATCGGACTTTAACCGAGGAAGTCCTAGCGATAAGGTACTCGGGTAACGAGACTTACCTTCGGCAGGAGTTGGACCTAACGATGCAGCCCGGCTCGAGAAGCAAGAAACCGTCGAAAAGGTGGCGATGCACTGACTTCTGTATTGATCAAGCGGACCTAGTTTACATGTCCCGGGCATACGTATTATACCCGAGTTGATAAGTCCTGACGGATAGGAATAGGAGTTTTTCTAATATAAAAGCGAAACAACAAGCCTGATCGGACACGGAGATCAGGTTTTTCCTAAAAATTATTAAAGCTAGCCTAATTTATAGATTAAAATAGTTAACTGCCATGCTTGTGGTCTTTACGATTCCTCCTTTTTCGGCTTCTTCTGGATGTAGGTTTACATTGGCTGATATAGGCCTCTTTCCTTAACCGAACATGATAACGAACCGTACCAAATTTTTGGTGTTAACAGTACTCTCACGCGAGCGAGTGGTTACTCGAGCTGTGACTACACCGAAGGTTGGTTTTTAGCCACACACACGAGTCCCGATATAGTGTGAGTACTCGGAGGACAATGGCTCTCGTGGAGCATTCCAAGTGATTCTTGAAGCATCGCACCCCAAGAGTATCTTGGTAGATTGGTCCAGCCCCTGAGCATTGGAGATAGGCTCGTAGCCCTGAGTTCCTGTTACGTGATCCAAGAACTCGCCCCCCTGCATTATAAACATATCAGATGAGTAGCATTTGATGATGAAAACAATCACCCAAAGAAAATTTATGTATTTTACAATATATGTAAATATATGTTCCTCCTCTTATTGATATTAATTTCCCCGAGTAGTTGACCCCTTACGTTTAAGCACTCTGCCTGACTAGTCATAGCCCCCCAGTGTCGGAAGTTGGCTCATGGCTCTTTCCCAGACACGCGTTTTGGGTGACTTGAGTTCATCTTTCATGGAGCAAAGTTTCACGGATTGGAATTTATGCTACTCGAGTTCTTTTGCAATTATTAAGAGAAAAAACAGAAAAATGTGCAGCTTGTACACCTATTAGGTGTAAGCGGCTGCGGCACTGGCGAGACTGAGTGAGGGAGATATTTATCAAAAAGCGACTTAGTTGTTTGGTATTTGGGAGTGAGGATGCCATCCTTGCGTTTGGGCTTTTGAGCCCCCAAGCATGTCACTTATTGTTCTGATAATCTTCAATTGTAGGAGGTTGAAGATAGTTGTGACCGACTGCCACAATGAAGTCATCTGACTTGCGTTTGCGGTTCCCAGCCTTAGTCAGGGCCTCGTCATTGGTGTTCATCCGCTCCTTCTGTCAGAGTGCCTTTTTGTCATCGAGGGCCTCGGCAACAGCGTCGGCTGAGTCGGCGTATTTGTTCGCCATGTCAAAAAGAGCCTTCACAGAAGCGGGAGGTTTCCGAGTGAACTTGGCAATGAACGGGGCATCTTTGACTTCCTCGCGGAAGGTGGCGATGACGACCTCGTCCTTCATCTTCGGGATTGAATTCCTCTTCTCAAAAAACCTCTTGATGAAACCACGAAGAGACTTGTTCTTCCTTTGATGGCACTGATATAGATCATACTCGGAAGATGGCCTCTCGTACGTTCCTTGGAAATTGGCAATGAAGCGTTCCCGTAGTTCTCCCTAGGAGCCAATTGATCTCTTAGGAAGTCCTGTTAGCCATGTCCTCGCCGAGTCGGCTAGAGCAACTGGGAGGTAGTTGCTTGTGATCTCCTCCAGCTACTTGGATTACCAGAGTGTAGACCGTGAGCCGGGACTCGGGATTGGCCTTCTCGTCATATTTTTCAATTCCAGTTGGCTTGAAGCCTATTGGCCAGTCGACTTGCTGTAGCTCATGGGTGAAGGCCGGTACTCCTTCATCTGCATGAGGACTCCGACTCCGACTACAGCAGTGAAACCACTCATGGTGGAGGCCGAAGCGCTCGTTCTCATCTTCCAGTCGGCGTAGCTTGTCTTCCTCTCGTTCGCGGCGCTGAGCATTGATATCCTGCCAAAGGTCACGCCGTAGTCGGCCTCGGAGATCCTAGTTGTCCCGACGGTTGTTTTGATGCCACCGGTTGTTGTTGGGGATGCCGAGTGTCATCTGGCGTGACTCCGTGTGCAGCTGACTAGAGCCAGCCACTCGGCATCGCATCGAGGCCAATGAGACTGCCGTTGGGGAAGCCGACTTGTTTAGTCGGTATGAGGGTTATCACCTGAATTGTTGGTGCTGCTGACATGCAGCAGCGGTGATCATGGCTTTTATCCTTGCTATAGTCGGGGTGGCCTGGTGATCAGGCCCAAACTAGAGCGTGTCTAGAAGAGTCGCAGCGGCTACGACGTTCTGTTGAGGTGTAACGAAGACGTGGTGGTCACCGACTCAGGTTTGGAGGATTTGTTGCTGAGCAGTCCGCCTAGTCCTACGCAAGTCGTCGTTGCAGGCGTGCAGGCATCTTGCTTCTTCCTCTTGTTGTTCTCGCAATCGGCGGGCCTCCTCCTCTTGCTGCTCGCGTAGTCAGCGTGCTTCCTGAGTGGGAGCTGAACCCTTGGATATCATAAAGACTTCACGTGGCGGCAAGAAGCTTGCCGAACTGCTGTCCGACTGAGAGTCGGAGTAGGAATAGTTGATGGGGGTGATTATAGTCCTGGCCGAACTTATTGGCAATGAAGTCGAGGCTCCTGAAGCTGATTGTTTGCCCGGGGAAGAAGCTGATGCTATTGACTTCAGTGATTGGATCCATCAGGCTTGATGAAGATGATCTCAACGAAGCCCCTACCTGGGGCGCCAACTATCGATGTTTTACACCGGCAATAATAATGTGGGGCTACTCGTGAGACCGAAACTTGATGGATTACAAAGGGACACGAAAGGTTTATACTGTTTGAAGCCCTCGAGATGAGGTAATACCCTACGTCCAGTTGTGGTGTATTTTCTTTGATGTTTCTCTGATGAGATTGTACTTCTTCTTCTGCCTCAGGAGGCGCCCTGCCTCCCCTTATATACTGGGGGACAAGGTTACAAAGTAGGAGTCTCAGTCGGACTACGACCAAGGGATCTCCTTCTAGGAATACAACGTGCCCGACTAGGACTATATTTTCTCTGTCGTACAAGGTTAAATCTGCTGAGTCCTATTATATCCCTAATTACAAGGCTAGGCCCATCCTCTGTCCGAGTGACCCATATGCTTGTCATGAGGTACCCGGGCCCATGGCTTCCATACCCCTAGTCACAGAAAGCCGCGTCCTTGGCCTGCCCCTACTGCCCCTTAGCCTGGCCGGCCTACACCCATGCCCCATCCCTGGCCCACAGCTCCACCACTAGCGCTGACCCAGCACTACCAACCCGTGCTCGGCCCAGCCCGAGGACACCGCTGCCCCGCCTCATGGAATTGACGGCGTCAAAATCGCCGAGCCACTGCCCGGACTCTCCCTTTCTTTCCCTATAAAAGGGCCACTGTGCCGCCATCCCCCTGGTGCCCTAGATCACGTCGCCTCCCCTAGCGCCACTGTCGCTCTATAGCCGTGCCGCGCCTGCCTATTTCATCGACACCATCCATCGTCCTGCCGCCAACCCTAACTGTCACTACCCTGCACACCGTGCCGCCACCCAACAAGCACGCCGCCGCCTCTTGTTGCCTAGCTCCGCCGCCTCCTGCTACCCAGCGCCGCTACCTGGCCATAACGCCGCCCAGCAAAACACGCGTCGCTGCCCTTCTGTCACCATCGTCGGCGTCATCTTCGCGAGCCCTATCTGTAGCCGGTGAGTGTCTCGGCCCCATTGTCGCTCTTGGTCAACTCCCTACTCTGCTCTATGCCATCATCAACGTCATCTCCACATTGCACTGCCCCGTCTTCGGTCGTCGCCGCCGCCCTTGATCTCCCCTGCTGCTTCGTGCCTTGGATAGGGGAGCGAACTCCCATCTCCAGCTACTGCGTGGTGGGACCCATCGTACTTTTGCTCCGGTGACAGACAAGTGGGCCCTCCATCGGCTCCTCCTCTTTGTAAGACATGCGGGCTCCATCCGAGTGATCTTGAGAAATCCCAACCATGTAAAGGCCCTAAATCCATCCTCGCCATTGCATCCACATAAAATCCCATCAGCCGTCGGATTGCCCTCGGGGTTTCTTCGATCCATTGGATCCATTGTTAAACTCTATGCTGATCTCCACTGTTGGATGGTTGGGATTGAGTTCCATCCGTTGGTTCCCTTTAATTCCTTGGATCAGGGCATGTCAGCCCTAATGTGCCACATTGGCATTCACTTCACTCCTTCGGCCCTTATGTCATCCGCGTGGCAAGACACCTCGTCAGCCACCACAACCAACCATCCCCTGTCCCATAAACCCAGCCTACCGTGGGCCATGTCCATGAATAGTGGACCCCACCCGTCGATCCCTGAGAATACTTACTTTAATCTGGAAATCCGGAGAATATTCTAGGAAATATTCTTTCCCAATTTCTTTTGGATTATCTCGGAATTCAATCTTCCGGAGGCCGTATCTTTTCCGTCTGAACTCCGATTCGACCCGTTCTTCTTCCAAATTTATCTAAAATCATAATCTATTTGTTTATGTTACTTATTTATGTACTGTTTATATTTAGAGTTTCTTACGGTTTTGTCATCATTTTGCATGTAGTCGCGTACAATCGCCGATTCAGAAAATCGCGGAGTCTGCGGAAGAGTTCGGAAGAGCAATCAAAGATGTTTTGTTGCAAGACAAGTCACACGACAATCTCCTTAAGCATGTCGATCCCAGTTACGTAAACTTATTTTGTTTCAACATTTATTGCATGCAATGTTTAGAATGAGCATCATTATGGGTATTTATTTTATTATCCAATATTCCTTGATAATGTATGGCCATTTTGTTATTGATTCATATTGTACTCTTTTGATACCCTAGGTAATTAATTTTGACCAGCTAGGTGGCTAATTAATGATCTAGCTGGATTTATCTAGGTTTTGCTTAGCCATTGCTTAGAAACTGTAGTGTCATTTTATGTGGGAGACTAATGAGTTATTCATCGATAATTAATGGCGTTCTTTTCAACGACTGTGGTCATGGTTGGTTAATTAAATGTGTCAACTAAAACTTGACTGAATGGTGGGTTGTGAGCACCAGGATTGTGTTGTTGCTAGTGGTTCTCATGACAATTAAGGACCGGTTCATGGACTACTTGTTGCGAAGCAACACTTGTGCTAACCACAAGCTAGAATGGGATAGCAGGACTTGAAATGTGACGAGTTCAATAGGAGGCACTAGGGTAGGTTTGTGGCTGGTATAAGTCCACACATGGCAGTGACAATAAGACCATGCATTTCGGCATTGAGCTTTCTCGTGGGATGACACTTGATCACCCCTACCGGAGACCGGAGGTTCGGCGCGAGGCTCTCCTATTGTGCGAGTTATATGGATGGTTTTGTCACAATCTCTATTAAGGTACTTTCGAGTATCGCGATGCATGGCTGACATGATGTTGAGATTGTGTCTTGTGGGTAAGTTGTACACCTCTAGCCAGAGTAAAACTAATTTGAATAGCCATGCCCAGGCGTTATCCAGTGCGAGCCTAGCAATGTTTTCTGTAGATTAATCAGTCCCACACTACTCATTAATAGGCTGATAAATGATGGAACTTTGATAGCTTCCAGTTTGGAGAGTTGTGGTTTGGGCTTGAATGCGTTGGAGCGCTGTTCAGTTGGTTGGTAATACATTGCTTATAATTAAACTACTGTTTTTGATGTTTTAAATACAAATGTTTTAATGTTGTTTATGCAAATGAGCCATACTATGCCTTTCCTTTGAAACCCTGTTGCATTACATTGCATTTCTTAGTGTGGCTTGTTGAGTACGGTGGGTGGTACTCAGTCTTGCTATATCACAATCATTTAGAGTGAAAGATTTGTGAGAGGAGAAGTTGGTGTTTGGCTTCATACCCCAGTTGAGCTGCCTGTGGCTTGGTGCTGAAGGTATGCTAGGTGTTTCATTCTGCTGCTGATTTCTTCTGCGTGAGGACTAAGTGTCTCTTCTATAAGTATTTATCTTTGATCGTTTTTGGTTATGTTTTTAATTGTTAGTGTGTACCTCGGCTGATTCCTTGGATGAGCATTTTATTGCCACAAATTAGCTTTGGAAATTCTGGTGAATTTATGGGCGTGACAGGTATACCTTACTTCAGTTGTTGTGTGTATTGCTTTTGAGGTTCTCTGGTGAGATTATGATGTCGATCTGTCGATCTCTCTTCTTCTCTACCCTAGGGTACTGAGGTAAGGTTAGATGATAGGAATCCCAGTCAGACTTGACCGGAGGATTTCCTTTTAGGAATACAACGTAACCAGCTAGGACTATATCCTTTTCCTTGTCTTACAAGGCAACATACACCGAGTTCTATTGTATCCTAAATTACGTGATCAGGCCCATCCTCTATCCGAGCGGCCACAATGCTTTCCATGAGGTACTCGGGGCCTATGGCCTCCACAGTGGCCCCTAAGACCTTCATAGTTGAGTCACAGTTGATGCCGAGTGCTCATCCTCCTTGGCGAAAATTTTTCTGAGTGCCATGCTCCCCGCGTACCGCATTGTTCCAAGTACCTTTTCTCCGATCCTTTAGTCCGCTTATCATATCAAGCTGGCAACGAGACTATGAAGGGCTTCATAGAAAAAAATTGAAATAGGTGTGTGGACCGAGTAGGCATGCCTATTAGGTGTAGCCCCGACTTTGTGCTTAATTGTGAAACATTAAACATAAAGTCAAAAGATCTTTAACCTTAAGTCTTTCCTGAGTGATATATTTCTCAGAAATTAAACTCTTCAGCATCATATCAGCTGAAAATATTTTTGCTCAAAGCAATTTGGCTAAGCATGTAAGCCGAGTACCACTTCATGGATTTTTACCTAATATGTGGTTAGGTGTACTTGAGAGATTCTGCATCTCTAATTTTAATGAAGACCAGCCATTGATCCTTGTAAGGATATATCCTCAATACCTATTAAATAACTCAAATATCTGAACATATGTGTCCAGCAACTAGGCTTAACATGAAGCATATCTGATTATTTTAATCGGTTCCTGTAAAATAGAATTTGCACTATGTTTTCAACATAGACAACCATAGGCCCAATAGGACATGCTATTTAGGAACTCATATCTTACGGCCCAATAGTGAGCAGGCCAGACCAAACCAGCCACCCAGCACAAGCCTATAAATCACGGGGAAAGAGATAAGATTCCCATTTCTCCACGAAATCGCCAAACGCTTCAGCTTCCAGAAATCGCGCCCAAACCTCGCGCTCTCCGCTCCACCTACTGCTTCGATTCCTGTCTTCTAAAAGCTTTCCCCCTTAGTTCTGCACCCTGAAGATGCCGAGGGCTCCATTTGACATCCCCATCATGCCGTCCGGGTCGTGGCCGAGGTCGACAACTTGCTCATCGAAGCTGGCTCATCTGGAAAGGAAGAAATGCCTCTAGCCCAAGGAACTTATCAATTGGTGCCCTGCCATTGGTGAGTCAATCCCCTCTCTAGGCACCCACGAACTCATGGTTTTTGCTTCTTTCTTCAATCGGGGATCCGCTCTTTCGTCTTCCGATTTTCTCCGTGGCCTCCTCAATTACTATAAAATCGAGCTCATCCACTTCAACCCCAATTCCATACTCCAGATCTCCATTTTTGTGACCCTTTGTGAAGCCTTTCTTGGTGTTGATCTCCATTTCAATCTTTTTCATTTTCTCTTCCATGTCAAGCCACAGCCCTCCAAATCCAAACCCCAGGTGATAGGAGGAGCAGGCCTTCAACTCCGTAACGAGATGAAGAAGGCCTATCTCCATGTCCCCCCGAAGACCTCGCTGAAGGGGTGGCACTAGGAGTGGTACTACTGCTCAAATCTTGAGCCCTCCTTGCTGCCCTTCATAGGAAATTCCCCCACGATTCTGGAGAGCTGGAGAGCTCTTCCGTCTCAAGCCGACATGATCTAGGTGCAGCTGCTGTTGGAGAGGATAGAAGCCCTGAAGGACAAGGGGCTGACTGGGCCATGGGTGGTGTGGACCTTCCAGAATCGTCAGATTCAACCCCTGAAGGCCAGGATTCACCTCGGTTATGACTACCAGGGGAAGAAAGATCCGACGTGGGAGTGCTCCGACTTTGTTGACAAGGATGTCATCACCAACACATTGCTCGGCTACTTCATCAATGGAGTAGTCAAGACCTTGGACGCTGAGAGGGCTCCAAAGCCCTACTGCCAGAGCAGGCCCCGACCGACGGTAATTCCTTGTTCCCTGATTGTCTTGATATTTGTCTGTGATGGTTGATATGAGCTCTGTCCAATTGAGTCTAGCCTTGTGCATAATGCTTGCAGGAATTCGTTGAGTTCTCGTCAAATCCTCCTAGCCAGCCGGCTAGGGAGTCCAGGAAGTAATCGCCCAGCTCCTCAGCAGTCCAACCCAGCCCCAAGAGGGTTGGGAAGCAACCCATGGTGGACTAGGCCAAGAAAAAGAGTATGCCGAGTAAGGCATCAGGCGGTCCCACAATAAGGGACTCCAGCAACGTAGCCCAGCACCAACCAGCACCAGAAAACTACCGCTGACTTCTTCTTCGACCCAGTTGGCTGCACCAAGTACGGTGCCAACTGGCCCAAGTCCTACACCACCTACTGCCACACCTCCAAGCCCGACAGCAAGCAGCGCATCTCCTCCGAGTAGGCCTTCAGGCCCCTCGCCGACTACCTCCACCCCTAGCGCACAGGGGTGGAGATTCAAGACTTCCAAGAGGTACAAAATCCTCAATCTTAAGAAAATCTTGAGTTACATTGCAATATCTTGATTGTAGCATGATCTTGCAGGAAGCCCAGTGACACTGCTCCCAAAGGGACAACGCCACCAACCCCTAGTGCCATCCCCATCCCAATTGAGGCCAGGCCAATAGATCCTCAGCCCGAGCCAAGTGATGCTCCAACCCCCGAGGCTGAGATAGCAAACTCGGCTAGGCCACATACTTCGCGCAGTCGGGACAGCACAAACGCAGCCGAAGCTGCAATGGCCTCGTCCATCACAGAGCCAGCGCCCCACAAAGACCCCAGGCCCAGGACTCCCTCTCCCCCATTGTCCTCGTCCTCGAAGATGACGACCTCCCCAGACTCAAAGCCCCTCCACAAAATTCCCCTCGGTGTTTTACTAGGTTACCCCGGAATGAAACAATGAAACTTTTGATTTAAACAAGTAGGCTGCCTAGCGGGAATGAGTCAAGCTGATGGAGGCCGCCATTCAAGCTTCAAGGAATGTCCAGGTACGTCGTTCGACCAACTGTGTTTGCAACTTTAAGCTAATTGATAGATCTTGTATCTTCTACAATTGTAACTCACCTCGTCTGATAATTGTCAGACTTATACAGAAAGTCGTTGAGCGATATGAGAAGATAGGTAAGGTTCTTACCCAACTCACTCCCCAGATTGCTTAGCTTAACCAGCTTCAAGCCACCAAGGACGAGCTAGAACAGACTAGCAAGGAGAGGGAGGACTGGTTGAAGGACTCAGTCAATAAGCTGCGGGATGAGCAGTGGGAGAAATTTGGGACCATTAGAGGTAATCCCCCTCCTGCCCGAGTCGTCCTCGTCATCGTCTCTGTGTTTCTAATCTTCAGTCTTGCTTGGCTATAGCTCTAGAGACAAATCTGAATAACCAATCCCTAGAAATTGAACGTCTGAAAAAGGAGCTAAAAGAGCTTGGGAAGGCAAAGTCCAAGGTCGACACCAAGTATGCAAGTAAGTTGCATATCTGCTCTTGTACTTTGCCCAACTAGATATCCAAACTTGCTTATGTCTTTTCTTCTGTATGAGCAGCCTTCAAGGCCAATGTGCAACTTTAGTTCTGTGCCTTTGCTGAGGAGATCAAAGTAATAAAGGATTCACGGAATGTCATAGTAGATTCCGTGAAGACTTTGTTAGACATTATGCAGCTAGGCCTAGCCGGATCCAGCTCAAGTTCTTCCTCCCAGGTGGCTCAATGTCTTGAAGAGGCTCCAGCCATCTTGAAAGAATTTCCTACTGAGCGTGCCACCGTGGGTATCTCCCAAGCATTGGCCATGACGAAGTCTCTCTACTCCGGGTAGATATTGAGGCAGTCAGCAAGGGCTTTACTGAGGGCACCACCCTGGAGGAAGGCTTGGAGTTGATCAGCCAGGTTAGGCCGACTGCTCGGGCAATCACCGAAGATCTGCCACTATAAACATAAACTCTTAAGTAGTTAGTGTTTGAGAAGAACAAAAACAATGTGAATATATTGTAAATGCTTTTGCTGTTTGTTGTAATATCTTGCTGAGTACATGTTCTATCTTAGCCATCATTAGTTTTACCCGACTAGCCAATTTATGCCGAGTGAGTAGAGATCAACTTTAAAAGGCCTTTGTCCCATGAGACTATACTCGACAAAAACTTAGCATAATCATTATAAAACTTTATGACATTGATAAAATAGACTCAAACTTTAATAACAGAAGACATGTTATCATCATGTAGCCCCCGACTCAGTACTCGGTTGAAACAATTGGCATAGTGAGTCAAAGTAAGAAACTTTATTTTTATATATATATATATATATATATATATATATATATGAATGGAGTATAATGCTCAGGTATAGAAAAGACATAGCTATTATATGTTCCATGAGTTGTTGATTAGGACGCCATCTTTAGTCTTCAGTCGGTAGGCACCCGGACGTGTCACCTCAGTGATAACGAACGGCCCCTCCCATAAGGGAGATAGTTTGTGCCTGTCTTTGGTGGTTTGAATGTTTCTCAAAACGAGATCACCCACTGAAAAGGCGCGGCCACGAACGTTACGACTGTGATAATGATGTAGGCCTTGAAGATATCTCACCGACAGGATAGTTGCAAGTTCTCTTGCTTCTTCCAACTGATCGAGCTCGACCAGTCGGCCTTCATTTAACTTGTCTTCTGAGTGGGCCTGAACTCGCAGAGAGCTGAACTCCAACTCGGTTGGCAACATGGCCTCGGCACCATAGACTAGGAAGAAAGGGCATTGCCCTGTTGCCTGACTAACCGTGGTTCATAGAGACCAGAGAACGGATGGGAGCTCCTGCACCCACTGCCCTGCATATGGTTGTAGTTGGTCGAACACTCTAGTCTTGATACCTTGTAAGACCATGTTGTTTGCATACTCGACCTCCCCATTGCTCCGTGGGTGTGCCACAGAAGCATAATAGATCTTGATGCTGAAGTTGTCACAGAAATCTTGAAAGATGCCGCTAGTAAAATGACTGCCATTGTCCGTTATAATGCGATTGGGAACTCCAAATCAGTATATAATACCCATGATGAAGTCTTTTGCCTTGGCTGCTATGATGGTAGCAACGGGTTTTGCCTCAATCCACTTTGTGAACTTGTCCACTGCGACAAACAAGTGTGTGAACCCTCCTGGCGCTTTTTTGAATGGCCCGACCATGTCAAGCCCCCAAACTGCAAAGGGCCAAGATATTGGGATTCTCTGTAATTCCTGAGCTGGTAGATGTGTTTACCGAGCAAAGAACTAGCATCCCTCGCATGTCCGAACTATGTCTTTAGCATCGGTAACCGCAGTCGGCCAGAAGAATCCTTGCCTGTAAGCCTTTTCGACTAATGTCCTTCATGCAGCATGGTTGCCACAAATGCCTGAGTGGATGGACTGTAGAATTTGCTTGCCCTCCTTGGATATGACAAAGCGCATGAGGACTTCGGATGTGCTTCGATGATAAAGGTCTTCTCCGGCTACAAGAAAGCATTTGCTTCAACGTTTGATTCGCTCGGCTTTGCTACAATCTTCTGAGAGCTCGTCTTCTAATAAGAATTGGATGATTGGGGTCTACCGTCTTGAGAGATGATTAGCGCTTCCCTTGGCTCTGGGGTAGGTTCAGCCCCCGACTGCTCCAGAACAAGCTTTTTCTTGACTGATGGCTCCAGCAATTGCTTGACAAAAATTCCAGCCGGGACCACTTCTCGCATGGATTCCATGTTGGCTAGTTCGTCTGCGGCTTCATTGTATTAGCACAAAACATGTGTAATTTCCATCTCGTCAAACTTATTCTCCAGCTTTCGTACTTCCTGACAATATGCCACCATGTTAACATCTAGACACGTCCAATCTTTCATAACTTGGTTTACCATGAGTTGAGAATCCCCGTGAACTACTAGTCGATGGATTTCGAGTGATATGGCGATACAGAGCCCTTGGATAAGTGTCTCGTACTCGGCGACATTATGAGACATCGAAAAATGTATTTGAAGGACATATTTCTGTTTTTCCCCAGTGGGTGATGTCAGGACGATGCCAGCTCCTGCTCCGTCGATCCGCAGAGAACCATCGAAGTAGATCGTCCAGTATTCAAGCTTGTCTGCAGGTGTAGCCGTCTGAACTTCGGTCCACTTGGCCACAAAGTCAACAAGTGCTTGGGACTTAATTGCTATCCGAGGTTGGAAGACAATGTCAAATGCCATCAACTTGAGCACCCATTTAGCGATTCTACCAGTGGCTTCGCGATTGTATAGGACGTCCTCGAGTGGATACGATGTGACGATTGTAACTTGATGCGACTGAAAATAGTACACCAACTTCCGGATAGCTATAAGCAAACCATATAGCAGCTTTTGGTTAGGGATATCTCATCTTAGATTCGTCTAGGACTTCGCTGACAAAGTAAACTAGCCTTTGAATTTTTTGGATATGACCTGGCTCTTCCCGCTCGACTACCAACACCGTACTGACTACTTGAGTGGTTGCCGCTAGATATAACATAAGTGATTCCTGGGGCATTGGTGATACCAACATGGGTGGTGATGTAAGGAACTTTTTGAAGTCTTCGAAGGCTTGTTGGGCTTCTGGCGTCCATTGAAAATTGTCAACTTTCTTTAGTAGTTTAAAAAAGGGCATTCCCCGTTCGCCGAGTTGGGAAACGAATCGGCTGAGTGCTGCCATGCAGCCAGTCAGCTTCTGTATATCCTTCTGGCTAGTGGAGGGTGCCATGTTCATGATTGCATTGATTTTCTCTGGATTTGCCTCGATGCCACGTTGTGAAATGATAATACCGAGTAGTTTTTCCTGAGGGTACTCCAAAGACACACTTTTCTGGGTTTAGCTTCATCTTTAACAGCATAGTGACATAGCAGTATACCCCGAATGGCGTGATAAAAGAGGTCTTCAAGCAGTCCTCCTCCTTTATGCTGATTTGATGATATCCCGAGTAACAGTCGAGAAAACTGAGTAATTCGCATCCCGCAGTTGAATCGACTACCTGATCTCTTTTCGATAGACCAAATGGATCTTTGGGACACGCCTTGTTTAAGTTGTTATAGTCGACGCACATGCGCCATTTATCGTTCTTTTTCCAGACCAGGACAGGGTTTGTCAGCCAATCTGGGTGGTAGACCTCCTTGATGAACCCGGCTGCCAGGAGCTTGGTTATCTCTTCGCGGATAGCATCTTTTCGGTCTTGTGACAAGCGTTGTAGTCGTTGCTTGACTGGTTTGGCATCCAGCTTGACGTTTAGAGAATGCTCTATCACCTCCCTTGGTACACTAGGCAAGTCGAAAGGCTTCTGAGTAAATATAGCCCTATTCACCTGGAAGAAGGTGACCAGCTCGTCTTCCTATTTGGGGTCGTGTTCGGTCCCGACAAGTGCAGTCTTGGTGGGGTCGGAAGGGTCTAGGGGTATCTTCTTTGTTTCTGAATCCGCTGAAATTCCTGACTTAGCTGCTTTCTTCGTCGAGACTTGGTCGTACTCGTTTGCAGTTGTTGCAGCTAGTCGGATCTTGTTTCATCCGACTGCTGCTTCGTGAGACTGGGCTAGCTCACAACTCTCCTTGTCACAGGTGAAAGCTTGCTTGCTGCGCAGAGAGAGTACTCCTGCTGGTCCTGGCATCTTGAGCATCATGTATGTATAGTGAGACACTACCATAAACATGGCGAGTGCAGGCCGTCCGAGTATGGTATGATACACGGTCTCGAAGTCGGCGACCTCAAAGCAGATGTTCTCCGTGCGGAAATTTTCCCACGTGCCAAAAGTTACTGGCAGAGTGATCTGTCCGAGTGGAGTTGAAGAGAGACCAGGGATTACCCTGTGGAAGGTGTTGACGCCGAAAACCCGCCGGGGCCGTTCGGCGTCTTGGTGACACGTGAAGGCCTGGGAGATTTGCTTTACTCCAGTGCAGGTCCTAAAGTGTTGAGGTTTGTAGGCGTGCCAGTCAATTTCACCCTGTAATTGACAAGGAGAAAAACGTTAGATCAATGAGCCAATCGGCTGGAAGCCGATCTAGACTCGTTTCATCGGCCGATGGTCGATAAGCACTGTAGCACCTATACATCGACTAGAAGCCGATGATGGCATGAATAATAACTAATAATAAGCAAACATTAAACTAGCCGATCATCAAAGGGATACTCAAAAACTGGCTGTAAACTTGGTAAAATAAGCAAGCAGAATGCGTAAGGAAAGTAAACTATAGGAACTCCTGCCGATCATAGTTTAAAGTTACTGGTATTGCCGCGAAGATACCGCCTGCGCTCGTGCCCGGGTCCCTTGCTCACATCGGCTCCCGGGATCTTCATCCGCTGTCCATACCCGTGCCCGAGTCCTGACCTAAGCTCGTGCCCGGGTCCTCCCCTGAGGTCGTGCCCGGGAACTTGGTTGGGGTCGTGCCTAGGAACTCGGTTGAACAGAATAAACGAACCGGCTAGCCCTTAGCCGATTGCAACAGTAATACAGGCAAGGATGTATAACAAGGCAAGCGATAACATAAATGATAAACAACCGATGGATCTGCCGACTACTGAACAGGGCGCATGGACATCGGCTGGAGGCCGATGACAAAAAGATAACAGAATAATAAAGCTATTAAGACAAATAAATGCAGTCGGCCTCAATAGATAACTTATCGGCTAAGCACTCCGATAAAGACGCCGCATAATACCCATCGGCTTATCAAGAGTGAAGCTATCATCATCGGTCTAGTAGATCGGACCCAACCGTTGCAGCACAGACTGATGACAATAACGACACCTTGATAGGCCGATAGATCTGATGCGATTGTGATGTGAAACATGATAACTTACCGGCTATACATCCCAGTAAGACGCCTGCGCATAAAGCATCAACTTAGCAGGAACGGTTTATCACTAGCAGCTTAGTAGGTCGGACCTAACCGATGCAGCACAAACTGATGATAAACCGCTCCCAGTAAACCGATACGATCTACGCACGCGTGATGTGATATACCTAGTCAATCTATGAGATCAAACTGAACTGATGCAGCCATAGATAAAATAAATATACCATGGTAAGCCGACTAGCATAAACCGACTAGAATATCGGACCTAACCGAGGAAGTCCTACCCGATAGGTAGCCGGGGTGACGAGACTTACCCTCTCGCTGGAGTTCAGACCTAACCGATGCAGCCCGGCTCGAGAAGCAGGATCCCGTCGGAAGGGTGGCGATGCGCCGAAGTTTGTATGGATTGTTGTGTGTTTTTTACAAGGCACCCGGGCATACGTATATATACCCCGAGGTACATGAGTCCTTATAGGACACAATACATGATTTCCTAGTTATAATAGAAAACGCTAATAACACCTGACCGGACACGAGGTCAGGTTTCCTAAAGATAAACACTTGCCTAATTAATATGTACAGTAATTAACTGCCAAACAGCGGTCTTCACGGCTCCTCCCTGGATCTGGTCCCTTCTGGATCAATCTCTGTTAGTTGACTGTGACGCTCTCCTTTGACCGAATCTGACATAGGGCCTTACCAAATTTTGGCGTTAACACATGCCCCCCAATTTCGGAGTTCTCCTATAGGATTTCGAAATTCTTTCATTTTGGGCCTTCAGATCTCTTCCAAACCTAAGCGGCCCAAGGTAGCCCACTTGCCATAATTGTTTGAAACAGTGCCAACGGCCTCGATTCCCACCCGGTCATCATATCTCTATAAAACGCCTCGTCTTCCTAGCCCTTTTTTACGCTTTCACATCACCAGAGCACCACCGCTTCATCTTCCAAGCCTTCAACAAGCTCTAGCAACTCCAGACGAACCGTCGCAGCCCTCTTTTTCATCCGTTGATTTCTGCATCTTCCTCCTTTCTTGCGATGGCATCGGCATCTGCAGTCCCTGAGGTAATCTTCCTAACTAATTATTTCTCCGATTTTGCGACCTAGATGCATCCAATCCACCATGTACTTCATCTGTTCTTCGTCGTGTTCTTGTTTACTGTAGCATCTTAGAGGTCAGATCTTGATCCTAGCCGCCGATTACCCAAACTTTTTCTATCATGGCCCCATGGGTAGCGAAGATCCCACCGATTTCATATGCGCCGAGACCCAGTGTATCCCTTTCAAGAACTCGGCCATGCGAGTCGGCGACTGGACCAACAGCTTCAGGTTGTGGCCAAGCAAACTGCCTGGGTGGAGAGATTGGTACATCAGGGTGTCTGCTGCGAAGAGAACCTACTGGGAGGAATCTCACATCGGCCATTGCATCAATCTTTCTCTGGCCGGTATGGAAAGAAATGAACCCCTGCTCGCATCGGCCTCATATTTCTGGTCCGATGCTCTCAATGCCTTCCTGTTTGGGCACGGGCCGATGACCCCTACCTTGCTGGATGTGACCATGCTCACTTGTCTTGACACCACGAGCTACATCAACCCCTTCAAGCTCCGCTTCAAACCTGCTCATCGGCTCCAAGCAAAGAACATCGGCGGCTGGTCCAGGTACATATCTCTTCACAATAAAGGAACTGGACCGGTTGACGATCGGGAGCATGCTGCTTTTCTGAATTTATGGTTGGAGCGGTTTGTTTTCGGTGGTGCAACCCTTGGTCCGACAATCAACATGCAGTGTTTGGCAGAATGCTTGGTTGATCGGAAACAGATCCCCTTGGGGCAATTCCTCCTTGGCGCCACCTATCAGCTGCTTCACCAAGTGGCAACTAAGTTATTGGCCGGCCAGCCCGTCGGCCACATTGGGGGTCCTTGGTGGTTTGTACAGCTCTGGCTCAATATCTACACCTCCAAGGCCGTCCCTGGGACTTCTCTCTCCGATCAATCCTTCCCAGCTGATTACACAGAAGACGAAGATCCTATTTACCGCCGATGTGTTTCCATGGGCGAAGCTGCATCGACCCTCTCTGGCGGCAAGATAACCCCCTCTGAACTTAGTCAGTGGTTCAAGGGGTTTTACTATGGTTTTACCAGGGAAGCCACTCTCTGGTTCGCATATAATGATGCATCATCATTCGAGATGCCTTCTAACTTCGACCCACTCAAAGCTTTGGTCGATGATGAATCCAAGGCCATATTCCTATCGGCTATCTCCCATCGTCTGCTGCCAACTGGCTTCTCCCTGGGCCGATCACAGCCTTCTTACGAGTTTTACCACCCATCGGTCGGCTCCCGCCAGTTTGGCCTTGGTCAGCTCCCGATCGGCCTTTTCTTCATCGAGAAACTTCAAGCCCGAGGCACGGTCAGCAGCGCCCTGGAATATGATCGGCTTCGGACTTTGACAAACCCCCTCCTCCTAGGCACTGCCACCGAGGTGTGTATCTGCACTGCCAACACCAAGCTTTTTGTCCGATGGTGGTCAGAATGGAAAAAACATCTATTCAGCTTAGCGGCCACCTGCTACTGCTCTCGTCTTGACACTGAGTACGTCGAATCCGATGAAGAGGTAACACCCGCAAGCTTTAACCATCATCTCCAATCATCTCTAACTCTTATTTTGCAGGCTGCCAGCGTCGAGCCCTCATCAACAAGCAACAGCGGTCGGCCGATTCTGTACCAACCTCCATCGGCCACTCCAAACTTAGGGCGCGACGCTCCATCTCCATCGGCTCTTCTTAAGGCGCCTCGGCCGATGGGACAAAAACGGAAGAAGTTAGCACATCGCCCCTCCTCGAAGAAGCAGAAAACCGATGCCAATGTCGTTATCCCGACGCCATCTTCTCCTCAAACAACATCGGCTCCCTCATCTCCTTAGGTACGTGTCAAGTCTCAATATTATTACCCGCTTTCCTCTTGTCTCACCAGTTTTATTCCCAGCTCGAGTCATCGGCTCCGGAACTTCAACACTCCTCCGATATCCTTCCAAGCACTGAGCTGATGGCTTCTCCGGCTGCTCCACTCTCGGTACCAAGTCCAACCATCATTGAGACTGCACCTATCCCATCGGCTGACATCGGCCCTTCTGAAGAACAACCTATTCATCTCCCTGAAGCCGATGTCGCCCGAGCTGCCGATGTCCTTCCTCAGGTAACCTCTTTATGCCCATCTTTGCTTTTAACCTTTTACCGATCCCCTTACCGATGTCAATTTTGCAGTCCTTGGCCGATTTGTTCCCCTTCGACATCGGCAAGTACTTGGAGGCAGAAGACGAACCAACCACCAGCACAGCGACCAAACCGTCGTTCCCAGCCGACGTGCGCGATTATTTAACAAGCATCAACAGTCGGCTGGAAAACCCAATTGATGCGCTAGTTGAAGACTGTGGGCCGATTCGGGCAAGGCTTGCAGAAATCGAACACTATCTACCCGAATAACTCGTCGATGCATTAACCCCTGCAGCATACTTGGAGTCTCACAGGTTTAAACTCATCAAGCTTAGACAACGCATAGCCGATCGCGCTGACCAACAAAAGATCACCGAAGACATCCAAGCCGATCGGCTGCTGGCTCAGATAGAAAAGAAAAGACTTGATGATATGGCAGCCGCTCCCCAAGAGCTCCAACCCAAGCTAGATCAACTGAAGAAGAAGGAGGCCGACTTGCTGATAGAACTTGAAAAAGTTCGTAAGGATCTTGAAGCCACAGAATCCCAACTTATCGGCTTGCCACAATCCATCCAAGACCAAGAGGCTAAGGTTGCAGCGACAGTGTGTCAAGTCATCCATCGGCGCAAGAACTTGAAGACCATCCCAGGCTCCAATGATGACGACATCCGTGCCATTAATGAAATTGATCAAATCCGTACTGCGCGCAATCGAAAACTATTCAAAATTCTCTGTAACTCAACAATGATTGACTTCCTGAAATACGCTGGCTGTACTGTAACATAACTTGATCGCTCTGCTGCCTGTCTCCTATCAATTTGCCCTTAGTATTATTTTGTGTTTATTTGATCCTAAAAGGCTGCTACCAATTGAATCGGCTGTCTTTAGGCGATGCAAAACATCGGCTTTCCCAAACTATTTTAAAATCGGCCATACCTAACCGATTTAAAATCGATTCCACACGCTAGAGGTAGTACTTCTGTGAGATATTTCCGTAAGCGCTTTTAGCAAACTCTGTCCCATCAAGATCTTCTAACACATAGCATTACCAGGCACACAGCGATTAATCCGATAGGGCCCTTCCCAATTAGGCGACCATTTCCAAACTTATGTATCTGGACTTGTGTCCGATCGCAAAATCAACTTCCACACAAGATCTCCCTCGGCAAACAAACTTATTCACCACCTTTGTTGTGTTAATGCCGAGCTGCCTTAGCCTATTTCCTTGATTCTTTCCAACGCCGTCAACGATTCTGAGCCAAATCTCAAGTTCATCTGCCATTAGCTTTATAATAATCATCGCTGTCAATTGATTGTCACTAATCAGAAATCCTCCTAGAGCTGATGTTAGTCTCCACGGTAAAACCTGCTCCGTGTCCACTTATACTAACTGATACGGGGCACCCGAGTAGATCCAATGACATGCCATCCGATAGTGGCCCATAATGAATCGGCTAATGTAGTATGCCATCGCTTCTGGCTGTTCTCATCAATTTTCCGCTTAATCAACTTGATCAAAACTCTTGTTAGAAGCTTCTGCTCCCCATTGCCTGACAGCATAATTAAGGCGACGAATTTAATAGCTTGATTCCCATACTGGCAGCAAATCTCTGTGAAACCATCAGACCACAAATGATTATAGATCCCCTGATCAGTTAGGTTATCGTCTGAGGAATCCCAAACCGAAAATAAATATGCTCCTTTATAAACTCGACCGCTTCCTTGGACGTAACTTTCTTCAAAGGTGCAACCGCCTCTACCCACTTTTGTAAACGAATAATCTGTTCTGCGCCAATATGAACTTATGCCCTTTACTTGATGAGGAAAAACCTGGCCAATCATATCAATTCCCCAACCTCTGAACGGCCACGGTTTGATTATAGGATTCATAGCGATGCTGGTGCTCGCTGTATATTTCAAAACTGCTGAACAATCTTGACACCTTTAAAATACCTAAAACAATCCTCCAGCATTGTCGGCCAAAAATTAGCCCTATTCTTCTCAACAACCACTTCCTCTTATGTGTCTGATGATGATCCACAGACGCCTTCCATGCACCTCGCACATAACCACTTTTGGTCTTCCAAATTCAGGCACCTAAGTAGAACTCCCTAAAAGTCCGATAATACAACTCCCATCAAGCAAAACATATTTAGTAGCTTTATACCGAATCTTCCTGGAAACCGATTGCGACGGATTTGCAAGTAATCAACTAACTCCTGTCTCCAAGTCATCGGCCTATGTCTGCTGAATATCAAATATCAGCTATCTCAACCTCAACCTGCCTATTCGTAGCCGGTATACCCTGAAGCAATCGGTGCAAGATCATTGGCTTCTAAATTCTGCTCCCCTGGGGAATATGATCTATTGATACTATCTTGAAATCTCTTAACAAATCTTGTACACTCCCCATATATGACCTCAAAAAAAACATCATCCCTACACTCATATTCTCCAGACAAACTGTTTGTACTACTAATAAAGAATCGCCAATATCTCTATGACATCGGCTCTGCGATCTCCTTTAAAGTTGAAGTCCCTTAAGTACCGCCTCGTATTCTGCCTGATGTTAGTCCGATAAGGCCTAATTGTAAAAGCAAACTCAAAACTTGCCCCCCGAAGCGATATGATAACTAAGCCGATACCAGATCCATGCTTGCAAACCGATCCATCGAAAAACAAAGTCCATGGATCGGTTCCACATAATCCTCATGAGACCCTTCTGTGTTGCACAATGAAATCGGCCACTGCTTGTCCCCTTAATTGCTTAGCCGATTCATACCTTAAGTCGAACTCTGTCAAAGCAAAAACCACTTGCCAAACTCGCCCTTTTTCAAGACTGGAGCTGACAACATCATATATTGACCACATCGGCCCTGGCAAACTACTGTACACTCAGCCGATAGGATGTAATGCCTTAACTTTGTACACGAGAATAAAGCACAGGCATAATTTCTCCACCGCAGATATCTCAGTTCAGCATCCAGAAGTCTTCTGCTCAGATAAAACACAACTCGCTCTTTCCTTCAAACTCTTGTATTAAAATAGATCCGATTAGATTTCTCATCGGCTGAACAAATACAATTTGAACGCATTCCTTTCTGCGCGGAATAAAATAGGTGGGGGAACTCAGATAATTCTTGATTTCATCAAATGCCTTCTGCTGTGCTGCCCTCCACACAAAACTCTTGATCGGCCTTCAACTTCAACAACGGCGTGAAAGACTCAATTCTCCCTGACAATTGATATAAAATCTTCTCACAAAAAAATCTTGCCGATCAACGATTGCAACTCTGTCTTATTGCTTGGTGGCTCTGTAGTCTTAATGGCTCTGATACTTCGCTGACTAACTTCAATCCCTCGCTAATGAACCATAAAACCCAAAAATTGCCCAGCCGATACACCAAAAGCGCACTTATTGGGATTCATTCTTAGTCCGTATTTCTTGGCTCTCTCCAGCACTTTTTGTAGATCAGCTATATGGCTTTCCTCACTTTTAGACTTGACCACCACATCATCAATATAAATCTCTACCAATAAGCCGATGAGATCATGAAATATATAATTCATCGCTCTTTGATAAATCGCACCGGCACTTTTCAATCCAAAAGTCATTACTACCCACTCATATAGGCCGATAGCTCCTGGACACCGAAACGCATCTTATGTATATCTTCTTCAGCCATAAAAATCTGATTGTATCCCGCATTGCCATCCATGAAGCTGATAATCTTGTGGCCTGAGGCTGCATCCACCAATAAATCCGCTATCAGCATTGGGTACTCATCCTTGGGGGGTAGCTTTATTCAGATCCCGGAAATCAATACATATCCTCAATTTTCCGTTTTTCTTCTCCACCGGGACAATATTAGAAACCCACTCAACATATCGGCATGGTCTTATAAATTTGGCATCATATAACCTTGTAATCTCCGCCTTGATCGGCTCATATAATTCTGCCTTGAATCTCCTTGGAGCCTGCTTAAATGGCCGATACCCCTGGTTTAATGGGCAGCCGATGTTCAACAATCGATCGGCTTAGTCCTGGCATCTCATGGTATTCCCAGGCGAAACAATCCCGATACTCCTTCAACAGTGCTATCAATTCTTCTCGAAGTTCAGGACTTAGTTTTCTGCTTATGTATGTCGGCCTTGGCTTATCTCCTGGACCTATGTCGATCTCCTCCAAATCATCGGCCGACGTAAATCCTTGCCCCAGTTTCTCCTCGAAGTCTTCAATAGAGCCCATCAGAGTAACAATTCAGAGCCGACTTGCTAGATCGGCTGTATCCCCTGGCTAGTGACTTTAAGGTAATCTCCTTCCCATATTTTTCCGGATAGGTAGTCAACACCGTCGCTTCCCAGACTGTAGATCGGTCATGGCAAATATTGGTCGACCGATCTGCTAGCACTACCTCGACTTGATCCCCCTTCGCCATGTATCAAACATTGATGCATGTCGAGGGCACACAGCAGTTTGCATGAATCCAGTCCCGGCCGAGAAGCAAACTGTACGATCCCTTTCCGTCTATGATGAAAAACGTGGTGTAATGTTTTATTCCCACTGTCAACTCCACGTTCAAAACACTCCTTCTTCTGATGAATCCCACCGAAGTCTTTTAACACCATATTTGTCTTGATCAGATCTTCGGTGGTCTTCCCCAATTTTCTGAATGTGGCACGAGCATGAGATTAACCCGCTGCTCCCCCATCAACCAGTATCTTGGTCATCGGCCTTCCATTTACATAGCCCTTGATGTATAACGGCTTTAAGTGCCGATGCTCTGACTCTTTAGGTTTATCAAATATGGCTTGGTCAGGTTGCAGTGTTAACTGAGCAAAAACTCCCTCATGGCCTTCCTCATCTGATGAAAGTGCTTTATATTCCAAAGGCAAAAAGAACACCATATTTACTGGCGCCGATGCCTCCTCATCGTCCTTTTTCCTGACTTGCCAAACTTGCTTGGTCTTTTTAGGACGATGATCAGCTTCCTCTTGATCCTGGCGTTGCTCCTCCTGTTGCTCTCGGTGCCGTAACCGTTGTGCCGTTCTCTTCTGATTCTTCGTGAATATACCACTAGGGCACCATTGAGGATTCTGGATCTGTTCTTCACGCACTTCCTCTTCATCCTCCTCAAAGAATTCTCCATGGATCGGTCCTAATCGGCTATGAACCGATGCTCTTTTCCCAAGCGACCGATCCCGCAAAAACTCCTGCTGGCGATCATGCCGATTCCCTGCACTGCTGCATTCGGGACAATCTTCTACTGATGGCAATCTCATCCCCTGATCCCAACAGAATCTGAAGAACGGGCAGTTCCAATGTGGATTATACATCTCTGGCTCATCCCTCTGTTCCTCGTACCTTGAATATTTTTCTATCATATCCGATGAAGTGATCCTTGGCTTGTACCTTTGACGTCTTGTTCCATCGGCCTGATCCCTTGATGATGATCCCGCGTATACCATGTTCACGGGAAACGGGTGCCCATCAATCTTCATCGGCTTCTTGTCTTCAAACTTGATTCGTCCTTGCTCAACTGCCGATTGAATTTGTTGTCGAAAAACCTTGCACTCGTTGGTGTGATGCGATATCGCATTGTGCCACTTGCAATATTTCTTCTTCTTTAGTTCTTCGGCTGATGGAATAACGTGATTTGGCGGTAGTTGTACCTGCTTCTCCTGTAACAGCAAGTCAAATATTTTATCTGCCTTACTGATATCAAAATCATATCGTTCCTCCTTGCCGATATCCTTGACCCATGGGCATGATACTAATCTCTTGTTTCTGGCCCACTCCGCCAATCCAACCTCAGCATCGGATTCCTCATCGTCTGAGTCCGATGAATAAACTTGTACCTGAGCAACTCGTCTTTGAAATTTGTCCTTCTTCGCTTCTTGAAATCGGCTTTCATGAGCCGATACCCTCTGCACCAGATGTGCCAGGGACTCGAACTCTTGGGATGAAAATCTCTCTTTGATCGGTGCCAAAAGTCCATGGAAAGCCAGATCGGCCAGCTGCCCATCGCTCAGGTTCAGACTGTAACATCGGTTTTTAACCTCCCGAAATGGCTGGATGTACTCCGGTACTGTCTCATCTGGTCGTTGCCTAACCAACGTCAAATCTGTCAATCTCATCTCATGGATTCCAGCAAAGAAGTATTTGTGAAACTGTTTTTCTAGATCGGCCCACCCCCGAACTGAATTCGGTGGTAATGAAGAAAACCATACGAAAGCCGATCCTGATAAGGACAAGGGGAAAAATCTAACTCTCAGAGCCTCTTCAGCCGATGCCTCCCCACACTGTGCCAGGAATCGGCTGACATGTTCCACTGTAGATGTATTGTCTTGCCCTGAAAATTTAGAAAAATCCGGGACCCTGTATCGGTGTGGTAACGGGACCCTGTCAAACCACTCGGGATATGGATGCCGATACATAAACGTCTGCTCTCTGGGCCTTATCCCGAACTGTTCCCTCATTATTTCTTCAACTCGCACCGATAAATCTTCTTCCCTTGGATTCTCCTGTTGATACTGTTGATACTGTACCGGTGGAGTTGGTTGCCAATTTTGTCTATGATAATCCCTCTGACAATTACCTGGATCGGCCCCTCCCGCTGGATAGTTTTGCTGATATCCCCCATAGTAAGCAGACTGATGATATCCAACAGGAATATCCTGTTGCCCCCCAGCCTGGTTTTGCGTAAACAAGTTTTCTGGTACATCCCTGCTGATGTTGTAAGCCACCTGATTCGGCTCTATCTTTGGTGGGAGGAACACAGGACCTCGGGTCGGTTCTTGGGCAATCGATCCATCAACAGTTTTCTTGATGAGGTTATGCAATGTATTCACCAAGATCCCCGACTGATTAATGAGCGCGTGATGCACCGCCTCATTGACCATATCCTGTAAAGGCTTGATTGGTGGGCTCTCGGGTTGAGTATGGCTCGATTCTCCAACCAACACTGGCTTCGGAAACTGGGATTTTTGAATCGGCCCTTGTCGTGTCATGCTGAAAGATTCTAAGCACAGCTTCTGGAAGTTGGCCATAGTTTGCTCAATTTGCTGTTTCTGCTCTTCTGTCAAATCCTCCATGCTGACTGGAATTATGTTGTTTGTTTTAACTTCCTTCCCGGCCATGTTGCAGGTCTGATTGTCGAAACTTGGCGTTTGAGACTTCGGGTTGAAACTTCGTGTCCCACCGGGCATGCCAAAAGCGTGTTGACGCCGAAAACCCGCCGGGGCCGTTCGGCGTCTTGGTGACACGCGAAGGCCTGGGAGATTTGCTTTACTCCAGTGCAGGTCCTAAAGTGTTGAGGTTCGTAGGCGTGCCAGTCAATTTGACCCTGTAATTGACAAGGAGAAAAACGTTAGATCAATGAGCCAATCGGCTGGAAGCCGATCTAGACTCGTTTCATCGGCTGATGGCCGATAAGCACTGTAGCACTTATACATCGACTAGAAGCTGATGATGGCATGAATAATAACTAATAATAAGCAAACATTAAACTAGCCAATCATCAAAGGGATACTCAAAAACCGGCTATAAACTTGGTAAAATAAGCAAGCAGAATGCGTAAGGAAAGTAAACTATAGGAACTCCTGCCGATCATAGTTTAAAGTTACGAGTATTGCCACGAAGATACCGCCTGCGCTCGTGCCCGGGTCCCTTGCTCACATCGGCTCCCGGGATCTTCATCCGCTGTCCATACCCGTGCCCGAGTCCTTACCTAAGCTCGTGCTCGGGTCCTCCCCTGAGGTCGTGCCCGGGAACTTGGTTGGGGTCGTGCCTAGGAACTCGGTTGAATAGAATAAACCAACCAGCTAGCCCTTAGCCGATTGCAACAGTAATACAGGCAAGGATGTATAACAAGGCAAGCGATAACATAAATGATAAACAACCGACGGATCTGCCGACTACTGAACAGGGCGCATGGACATCGGCTGGAGGCCGATGACAAAAAGATAACAGAATAATAAAGCTATTAAGACAAATAAATGCAGTCGGCCTCAACAGATAACTTATCGGCTAAGCACTCCGATAAATACGCCGCATAATACCCATCGGCTTATCAAGAGTCAAGCTATCATCATCGGTCTAGTAGATCGAACCCAACCGTTGCAGCACAGACTGATGACGATAACGACACCTTGATAGGCTGATAGATCTGATGCGATCGTGATGTGAAACATGATAACTTACCGGCTATACATCCCGGTAAGACGCCTGCGCATAAAGCATCAACTTAGCAGGAACGGTTTATCGCTAGCAGCTTAGTAGGTCGGACCTAACCGATGCAGCACAAACTGATGATAAACCGCTCCCAGTAAACCGATACGATCTACGCACGTGTGATGTGATATACCTAGTCAATCTATGAGATCAAACTAAACTGATGCAGCCATAGATAAAATAAATATACCGTGGTAAGCCGACTACCATAAACCGACTAGAATATCAGACCTAACCGAGGAAGTCCTAGCCGATAGGTAGCCGGGGTGACGAGACTTACCCTCTCGCTGGAGTTCGGACCTAACCGATGCAGCCCGGCTCGAGAAGCAGGATCCCGTCGGAAGGGTGGCGATGCGCCGAAGTTTGTATTGATTGTTGTGTGTTTTTTACAAGGCACCCGGGCATACGTATATATACCTCGAGTTACATGAGTCCTTATAGGACACGATACATGATTTCCTAGTTATAATAGAAAACGCTAATAAGACCTGACCGGACACGAGGTCAGGTTTCCTAAAGATAAACAATTGCCTAATTAATATGTACAGTAATTAACTGCCAAACAGCGGTCTTCACGGCTCCTCCCTGGATCCGGTCCCTTCTGGATCAATCTCTGTTAGTTGACTGTGACGCTCTCCTTTGACCGAATCTGACATAGGGCCTTACCAAATTTTGGCGTTAACAGAAGGGAGCTGTACTCGGCCGCAGCTCGGATCGTGGTATCTTCATCTCATCGAGCGTTTTGGCGAATAAAATGTTGATGAGAACCTTCTTCAGTTTGATGCTTCTCATGACCGGGTCTAGGACGAGTGGGTTGAGCCCTGGATGCGTTACTCGGTCGGGGTGATTCGCGCGGTCGAATGTGATTGTCGTCTTTGACCAGCACAAATATTGGGGGCTGTTTGACAAGACCGAGTTCACCTCTTGGACTCATATGCAAATGGCCCTCCAAATATGTGATTGAGCTCAGCCTAGGGATCTTGATAGTCATCGGCTGCGCCCGAGTCCGGCTTGTCTTTGTCTTTCTGTTGGCCGAACGCTGATGTCTGCTCGAAAGCAAACTTCTTGAGCATGAAGCAATTTTTGGCCGCATGTTTCCCCTTTAGGTGGAAAGGGCATGGCCCATTCATAACCTTTTGGTAGTCGTCCATCCTCGGGGGTTGTGGTCGGTTGCGCTCGCAGTCGCTATGACGTCGTCTGACATGCGTTTGCAGTTCCCACCCTTAGTCAGGGCCGCGTCATCCGTGTCCTTCTGCTCCTTCTGTCGAGGCTCCTTTTTATCATCGAGCGCCTCAGCGACAGCATCGGCTGAGTTGACGTATTTGTTTGCCATGTCGAACAAAGGCTTGACATAATTGGACGGCTTCTGAGTGAACTTAGCGATGAATGGGGTATCCTTTACTCCCCTGCGGAAGGCGGCGATGATGACCTCATCCTTGATTTTGGGTATTGAATTTCTCTTCTTGGAGAACCGCGCGATGAAGTAATGGAGGGACTCGTTCTTTCTTTGGTGGCATTGGTACAGATTATACTCAGACAACGGCCTCTCGTAAGTTCCTTGGAAGTTCACAACGAAGCGTTCACAGAGTTCCCCCAAGAGCCAAATGACCGCCTGGGAAGCTCCGTCAACCATGTTCTTGCCGAGTCGGCCAAGGCGACAGGTAGATAGTTAGCCATGGCCTTGTGATTGCCTCCAGCCACACAAATTGCCAAAGTATACACAGTCAGCCAGGACTCCGGATTAGTCTTGCCATCGTACTTTTCTATGCAAGTCGGCTTGAAACCGGATGGCCAGTCGACTTGTTGTAGCTCATGGGTGAACGCCGGAACTCCTTCATCTAGGTGAGGGCTCCGACTCCTACTGCGGTGATGAAAGCGCTCGTGGTGTAGGCCGCAACGCTTATGTTTGTCCTCAAATCGGTGCCATTCATCTTCCTCATGTTCCTAGCATCGAGCGTTGATGTCATGGCGGAGATCTCGCCAAAGTCATCCTCGGGCATCCTGGTTGTCTCGGCGCTCCTGATGGTGATACCGCTGTTGGTCGTTGTTCCGGTTGCCGAGAGACATATGACGCGAGTCCAAGTGATGCTAACTAGAGCTAGCTGCCCGGCACCGTGCTGAGGCAGACGAAGTTGCTGCATCTAAAGCCGTTTTATTTGACGATATGAGTGTGTCACCAAACTACTGTCGTTGTTGATATGCTGCAGCAGTGATCATAGCTTTGATCCTTCCAATAGTCGAGGTAGTCTGCTGGTTGGGCCCAAACTACAAAGTGTCTAACAGTGTGGTAGCTGCTTTGACGTTCTGCTGTGGGGTCACGTAGACGTCATGTTCGCCCACTCGGGTTTGGAGGATCTCTTGTTGAGCAGTCCGCCCAGCCTTGCGCAAGTTGTCGTTGCGAGCATTGCGCTTGGCTTGTAGGCGTCGTGCATCCTTGTCGATGTTTTACACCGGCAATATGATTATAGGGCTCCTCAGCGGATCGAAACTCAGTGGATTGCAAAGGAACACGGGGAGATTTATACTGGTTCAGGCCCTTGAGGTGAGGTAATACCCTACGTCCAGTTGTGATGTATTCCTTTGAGGATGTGTGTTGTTCTGATGAACTCTTGCCCTTAGGTGGCACCCTGCCTCCCCTTATATACTGGGGGACAGGGGTACAAGGTAGGAGTCCCAGCCGGATTACAGCCAAGGGATCTCCTCTTAGAGATATAACCTACCCGACTAGGATTGTATATTCCTTATCGTACAAGGCAAACAATCACCCGAATAATATTTATGTATTTTACAATATATGTAAATGCGTGTTCTTCCTCTTATTGATACTAATTTCCCCGAGTAGTTGACCCCTTACGTTTAAGCACTCTACCCGACTAGTCATAGCCCCCTAGCGTCGGGAGTTGGCTCATGGCTCTTTCCCAGACACGCGTTTAGGGTGACTTGAGTTCGTCTTTCATGGAGCAAAGTTTCACGGATCGGAATTTATGCTACTCGAATACTTTTGCAATCATGAAGAGAAAAAACAGAAAAAATGTGCAGCTTGTACACCTATTAGGTGTAAGCGGCTGCGGCATTGGCAAAGCCAAATGAGGAAATATTTATCAGAAAGCGACTTAGCTGTTCGGTATTTGGGAGTGGGGATGCCATCCTTGAATTTGAGCTTTTGAGCCCCCGAGCATGTCACTTGTTGTTCTGATAATCTTCAATTGTTGAAGGTCGAAGATGGTTGTGACCGATTGCCACAATGAAGCCATCTGACGTGCGTTTGCGGTTCCTAGCTTTAGTCAGGGTCGCATCATCAGTGTCCTTCCGCTCCTTCTGTCAAGGGGCCTTTTCATCCTCAACGGCCTCAGCAACAGCGTGGGCCGAGTCGGCGTACTTGTTTGCCATGTCGAATAGAGCCTTGGCGGAGTTGGGAGGCTTCCGAGTGAATTTGGCGATGAACGAGGTGTCTTTGACTCCTTTTTGAAAGGCGGCGATGATGACCTCATCCTTGATCTTTGGGATTGAATTCTTCTTTTCAGAGAACCTCTTGATGAAGTCACAAAGAGACTCATTCTTCCTTTGATGCAACTGATATAGGTCGTACTCGGAAGATGGCCTCTCGTATGTTCCCTGGAAATTGGTGATGAAGCATTCCCGGAGTTCTCCCTAGGAGCCAATTGATCTCTTCGGAAGTCCTGTTAGCCATGTCCTCGCTGAGTCGGCCAGAGCGACTGGGAGGTAGTTAGCCATGGCCTTGTGATCTCCTCCGGCTGCTCGGATCGCCAGAGTGTAGACCGTGAGCTAGGACTCGGGATTGGTCTTGTCGTCATATTTTTCGATGCCTGTAGGCTTGAAACCCGACGGCCAGCCAACCTGTTGTAGCTCTTGGGTGAAGGCCGGTATGCCTTCATCTTCATGAGGGCTCTGACTCCGAATACGGCGCCGAAACCGCTCGTGGTGGAGGCTGAAGCGCTTATTCTTGTCTTCTAGTTGGCGTTGCTCATCTTCCTCTCGTTCACGGCACTGAGCCTTGATGTCCTGCCGAAGATCACACCATAGTCGGCCTCAGAGATCCTGGTTGTCCCGACGTTTGACTCCTATTGTTGGATCCATCGAGCTTGTAGATGTAGATCTCACCGAAGCCCCTACCTGGCACGCCAACTGTCGATGTTTTACACCGGCAATATGATTATAGGGCTACTCAGCAGATCGAAACTCGGTGGATTGCAAAGGAACACGGGGAGATTTATACTGGTTCAGGCCCTCGATGTGAGGTAATACCCTACGTCCAGTTGTGATGTATTCCTTTGAGGATGTGTGTTGTTCTGATGAACTCTTGCCCTCAAGTGGCACCCTGCCCCCCCTTATATACTGGGGGACAGGGGTACAAGGTAGGAGTCCCAGCCGGATTACAGCCAAGGAATCTCCTCTCAGAGATATAACCTACCCGACTAGGACTGTATATTCCTTATCGTACAAGGCAAAGTCTGCTGGGTTCTATCATATCTCTAATTACAAGGCTAGGCCCATTCTCTATCTGAGTGGCCCATATGCTTGTGATGAGGTACCCGGGGCCCATGGCCTCCACAATCCTCCTCTTGTTGCTCACGTAGTCAGCAAGCTTCCTCCTCTTGTTGGTCGTGTAGTCGGCGCGCATCTTGTCCAATGGTTCATCCCTTTGATGCCATGAATACTTCCCGTGGTGGAGAAAAGCTTCCTGAGCTACTATCCGACTATGTCACACCCTAAAATTAGCCACAAAAAATAATACATGAGAAAAGGTTCCAAGAAAAAATAATAAATTAAAATGGCCAAATGAATTAATTAAAGGTGGAAAATGCAAAATAATAAATCACTGTGGTTGGGAATATTTTTCTTTTATTCCCCTTGCCAAAATATATTAACTGAATTTTTATCGGAATTTTCAGAGCACATGAACTATTTTTAAAAAATCAGAAATGATTATTGGAATTAAATTGCATCTGGAAAATCCCTTTCTTTTCTTTTCTTTCTCTTTTTCCATTTTTCTCCTATTTTTCCTCCCGCTGGGCCGTGGCCCAGCACTGTGCCGCCGGCATCCGCGTGGCCCACGCGCGCCGCGCCTCCCCCTCGGGCCCTCCTATCAGCCACGCGCCGTCTCCCCTTCTCACTGTCCAGTGGGGCCCATCTGTCAGGCTGCCTCACCTGCCCACTCGCTCGCCCTCCCACTGACAGGCCAGGCCCACCTATCAGCTCTTTCTTCCTCCTTCGTCCAAATCGGGCGGAGGAGAAATTCCCCTCCACCGCCGATCAGCGCCCCGCCTCGACTCTCCACGCACCCGTCCCTGGTTGAAATGATGGCGGACTAGGTCCACGCCCACTCCCCACGATCTTCAGCGTCGTCATCCCCTCTCGTGTGAGAATCACGCGCATGACCCCACCGCCACCGCCCTCAATCCAATGAGGAATGGAGCCATTTCGGACATGATCCCGCTTGCCTGAACTCCTTAAAACCTTTGCCGTCCTCTCCTCTTCCTTTCCCCTCAAACCCCGACACCTCCCGAGCTCCCTAGCACACCGTGCTGCGCAAACCAGAGCTACCGCCGTGCTCTGTCACCTCCAGTCACCTGCTGCTGCTGCTGTAGCCACCGCCAAACCGTGCGCTCGCTGCCACCAGCTCTGCCGCACTCGTGCAATGCCAGGCCGCCGCATCCGGGATCCTTTGCGCCTTCGGAGACCCAAGCTCGCCGACGTCCGCCTCGGTAAGCCATTCCGCCGGCTTGTGGCCGTGTTTTCCCGTCGATCTCCTCACTTCGAACCGTGGCTCGCCGCCGTCCTCCGGGGGCCGGATGGTCACCAGCGGTGACCATTGGGCCGCTCGCCCCGCCTCGGCATGGCCACGCCAGTGGGGGCAAGCCCCTTTCGTCTGGGGCTGTCCGATCTGCCTCGGTGCAGATCCAGACCGGCCACGTGGCGCCCCCACGGGCGCCCACTTCCCCCGCCACATCAGCGCCACTTGGGGCACCGCGTCAGCTCCTCGGCCCACCGTGGCTGCCGCATGGCAGCCACGTGGCTGCTTCCCGCTGAGGCCACGGTCGACTCGGTCCACCGTGCGCCGTCCTCCGCTATGTCGTCGACCGGTAGGGCCCGCCTGTCGGCACCGGCTTCCAGGTTCGGTGAAGCATTTAAATCGGTTAATTGTGTAATAAATCAGTTAATAATGAAATTTGCATTGGAAAACACAGTAAAACTTCAATAATTCATAACAAATTCATACGAGCTCCGATTAAGTCCGTTAAATTGCATTAAATCCAAAAAATGCCAAGAATTGATTAAAAATATTTTCAGCTTATGTTTGACTGCCCACATGTACTGTTTTTAATTGTTTGTGTATTGTCTGTTATAGAATCCGACACCGGTGACTCTTCCGTGTACTACGAGGTCGTAGCTAAGTACGTCGAGCCGAAGCAAGGCAAGTTGCACTGTAATCTTGATCATTTTGTACCCATTTTTCGCTTAAATGCTTTGTTTATTTAAATAAACTGCATAATTTCATTACTTCATGTGGAGGGGTCATAACCTTTACATTGATAGGACTATGCCTTAGTATTTAAACCTTGTTCCTTGTCACCTGGGTACAACATGATAAGATTACTATTCTTAGGATGCTTAGCCATGCTTAGCAACTTAGTTCACCTGGGAATTAAATTTTATCATTATGTGGTTCGACTCAATGTCGGAAAATAGAACTTTGGATATGTTAATGCTAAATTACTAAAATTTGACCTAAATGGTGGGCTGTGGGTGCACGGATTTGCTGGTCGCACCCATGGCAATTAAGGACCGGTTTGTGGGAACCCCTTGGGCAATTACTCATACTTTCCACAAGCCAGCATGGGTAATGGCTGGGCTTGTAGCATCCCTTCTCCCTCTCCTAGGCACTGATGGTTAGGATGGGCGTGATGGAGTTGGGTCAGCCCGTGGTAGGGTTGATTGGCTTCCAGATCCATTGTGGCGCAAGGGGGGTAGCCTGGCCGATGTGGGGCATCCTGGTGGCAGGTGGAACCTCAGTGTGGTGTGGATGGTTAGGGAGAGGTTACGTGAATGGTCCTGTCACAGCCTCTCGCGGGATGTCGTGGTGACACGTCAGCAGACAGGAACATGTGTGGGGCTGTGTCTTGTGGGTACAATTGTACACCTCTGATCAGAGTTAAATCTATTCGAATAGCCACGCCCGCGGTTATGGGCATGTTGGTCAAGACTCACCGTGATTAGTCTCACCTTCCTTTAATTAACTTGACCTAATGGAACTGGTGTTAGTTTAGATGGATGGTTGGGCCTGGTCAACATGGTGTAATGTTGATCAGTGGAGGATTAATATTGTTCAATTAATCAACTTTTTTTTACTGTTTGCGAACTACTAATGCTTACAACCGCTTTTATGCAAATGAAACCCTAGCCTATCCTTGCTCCTGCGCATTATGCATATTTGTGGGTGTGATTTGTTGAGTACTGTGGGTGGTACTCAGCCTTGCTCCTTTTCCCCCTCTCAGTGGTGGAGTACGCGTCTAATGATGATCTACTGGAGGACTAGTGTGGCTCTGCCGTCAAGGTTCCTGTGGATTGGAAGCCCCGCTTGGCAAGTTGTATATAGGCTTCGTTTATCTTTACCACTGCATTTATGTAATATAATTGTATTCTGTTTGTAAGACGCACTCTGTATGGCAACATGGAATTGTGTACCCTAGCTTTCTTGAAAAGGGGTTTTATACACATGAATGTTTAGAATTTTGGTGGTGAATTTCTGGGCGTTACAAGTTGGTATCAGAGCCAAACTTGACTGTAGGACCGGCCAAATGGAAACCCTAAGAGCCCTCTGAAATTCTCATTTGCATATACTTCCTGCACTTGGGGTTGCTTCGGGAAAAGTGGGAATTTATTCTCAGATTGGGATGAAACTTGACCTTTTATTTGACTGAAATTTTCGAGTCGGGTCAAGTTTCAGGGTGGAAATTTTACTCAAGGATTACAGCATAGGAGTCCAAACTTTAGGAAAACAATGGTTATCACGGTGATGTATGGTTTTAGGCATGCATAAAATATTTCTATTTGCTTTGCAATTATTATTTAAAATTTATTCGGTATTATTTGGTTCTGCTGTATTATTTCGTCGGTCTCAAGTTTACATACAAAATAGTTTCATGCATAAAAATTATTTTATTCCAAATTATTTACTGTTCACTTATCTGGATCTGAGCATACATTGATTCTCCCTCCTTGCCTTCTATAGATGGATGGTCTCCCCAACCAGTGTGGCACAAACATGGGTAGGTTTATTGAAGAGCTGCGCATAATGAGCTTTACTTTGGGGTACAGCCATTCCCCAGAGTACACTGCAGTGGAGCCCATGGAGGGTGAGCTCCCACACCGGGTTTGCTTGGAGCTGCCAGGCGAGTTGTACCTCCTACCTACTATGGAGGTCGAGATCAGCGGGCGCACCTTCGACCACGCCTGCCAGGAGGCCGCTTTCCACCTGATTGGATAGTTGCGCCAAAGACACCACTCTACCCTCCGCACCACCGCCTACCGCTACCTCCCCTGCCGGGTGCACTATCAGGTCTACAGTACCTTCCAGCTGGCAGACAATGAGAACAACACCACCATCGTCCACATGAGGCGGGCGATGTGGGCCATGGATTACATGCACACCAACTAGGTGCGTGCAGCCCACGACCGGGAGGATGCCAACAGGATGACCATCATTGGTCTCCTAAACCAGATCGATCGCCTGAAGAAGGAGGTCGCGGAACTGAAGGGACAGCTGCCACCCGGTGGGGCCAGGATCCGTCTGACCCCGAGGAAGAGGACCCTTCCTCCAGTGCACGTTCAGTTGACCCCCAGGAACGGGCCACACGCACCACCACCGGCACCAGCTCCAGCTCCAGCTCCAACACCAGCGGCCGCTCCAACTCCAACACCAACGGGTGGTATGATCAGCGCGTCGTCGAGTGACGACAGCTCTCAGGGAGGCACTAGCATCCACGGGGGCTTCACTTCCACCGACGACAGTAGCTCCTTCAGTGGATCTCACACCCGCAGTGAAGCTAGTTCCTCGGCTCACGGCAGTGGTGATTACGTGAGAGGATCTAGGAGCCGCACCGACAACGAGATGGGCGACAAGCAGGAGCCGGAATACAACTCGGATGACCGCAGGAGCCGCTCAGAGCAGTAGATGTGCCGTCCTTAGTGTTTATCATTTTCTTAGTTTGATTTCTTGATTAGTTGTAATGTTAGTGTGTTTGCTTGGGATTAGTTGGTGTCGATGTTTTACACTGGCAATAAAACTATAGGGCTACTCGGCGAGGGAAAAATCAATGGATTGCAGAGGAACACAAAAAAAGATTTATACTGGTTCAGGCCCTCGAGGTGAGGTAATACCCTATGTCCAGTTGTGGTGTTATTCCTCTGAGAGGTTGCGCAGATTGATGATCGATGATCTTCTGTTCGCCCCTTGAAGGGCGCCCTGCCTCCCCTTATATACTGGGGGACCGGGATACATGATAAGGATCCTAGCCGGATACGGACAAGGGATTTCCTTCTTAGAGATAAAAACTTATCCAACTAAGACTGTGTTTTCCTTATCTTACAAGGTAAGCCTGCCGGGTGCTATCTTATCTCTAATTACATGATTCGGCCCATCCTCTATCCAAGTGGCCCATATGCTTGTGGTGAGGTACCCGGGGCCCATGGCCTCCACAGTAGCCCCTAAGACCTTCATAGTTGAGTCACAGCTGATGTCGAGTGCTCATCCTCCACGGTGAAGATTGCTCGAGTGCGATCCTCCCGAGTACTCTTTATCCGAGTAAGTCTTCTTCCCGAGTCCTGCTTTATGTCAGTTGGCAGCGAGGCTATGAAGGGCTTCGTGTAGATATATGAATAGTGTGCGCCAAATAGGCACACCTATTAGGTGTAGCCCCTGACTTTGTGCTTAATTGTGAAGACAATTAAACATAAAGTCAAAGATCTTTAACCTGGTAGTCTTTCCCGAGTAGTATACTACTGGTATGTGAGATTCTTTGGTATCATGTCAACCAGAATTTAATTTATAGTCTTGCCGAGTAGGGAACTACTCGTATATAGGACTCTTCGACTTCATGTCAGTTGGAATGTGTGTTTATAGTCTTGCCGAGCAGGATGCCACTCGTATATGGGACTCTTCAACTTCATGTCAGCTGGAAAGGGAATTTATAGTCTTTCCCGAGTGGCGTCCCACCCAGAAGTTAGACTCCTCCGCATCATGTCAGCGGGAATGAGAGATTTATAGTCTCTCCCGAGTAGGGCACTACTCGAAAGTTAGACTCTTCAGCGTCATATCGGCTGGAATAATGTTGCTCATGGCAACTGATGGCCACGCATGTAGGCCAAGTACCACTTTATGAAAATAAATCCATGGTGTGGTCAGGTGTACTTGAGAAAGATACCTGCATCCCCAATTTTAATGAAGACCAGCTTGTGATCCCTATAAGGATATATCCTCGAGACCTGGTGGATAAAACAGATACCCAAACATATATGTTTAGCAATAAGGCTCTCATGAAGCATATCTGTTTACCTCATTGGCTCCTGTTAGTAGCACCAGCGCTATAATTTCAACTCAGCTTGCGGGCGGCCCACATGGAGCATGCTACTGTAGGAACTCATGTCTTGGTGGCCCAATACCAACTATGTAGGCCCAAGCCTGTTAGTCGGTATCGGCTCTATAAAAAATGAGGAGAGAGAAAAAGATTCCTTCATCTTCCCCAGATCAGCCAATCGCTTCGTCTTTCACCTTCACGCCCAACTTTTCGCCTCCCGCCCGGCTAGGGTTAGCTGCTGCTGTTCCCTGCTCGAACTCGGGCGATTTCAATCCTCTGCGTCTATTCCAAGCCCCTGATTCGCTTTTCCCCCAAATCTTTTCGCTCCCAATCATGCCGAAAGCTTCAAATCTTGTGGGCGTGCCAGAGAATGCTTGGTCGACTTCAGATTGCGGCTCGACAAAGTTGAAGCTGCTGGAGAGTCAACTGAAGTTGCCCAGCCAGGAGGTAATCCACTGGCGGCCGGCTAAGGGTGAGTTGATCCCAAATCCCCAATCTGGCGAAACAATAGTTTTCGCCTCTTTTTTCGATCCGGGCTTGTGCCTTCCCTCTTCCGATTTCTTCCGCCGCATCCTTGACTTCTATAGGTTGGAGTTGGTGAATTTGAATCCCAACTCGATTCTTCAGATCTCCATATTTGTTACTCTCTGTGAGTGCTTTTTGGGTGTGGAACCCCACTTTAATTTCTTCAGGCATCTGTTCCACATCAAACCCTAGCCCTCCAAGAATAATATCAGTGTGATTGGGGGGGCTGGTCTCCAGCTGAGGAGTGATGGGAAGAAAACATATCTTGATCTCCCCTTGAAATCTTCCTTGAAAGGCTGGCACAAGGAGTAGTTCTATTGCGCAGATTTGGCTCCCTCCTTGCGTCCATTCACTGGCTTGCCACCGGTGGTTTTACCAAGCTGGTCGGCAGATCCAACCTTCGAGGAGATGCAAGTGCACCAATTGTTGGGGAAATTAGATGACCTCAAGAAAGCTGGCCTGACTGGACCTTGGGTGGCTCGTCGCTTCCTGACTTGGCGCATCTAGCCGCTGAAGCTGAGGAGCGCATTTGGCTGGGCTTTTAAGGGTAAAAACGATCCTCACCGAGTAAGCAACGAGTCGGCCGACAAGTGCACAGTGACCGAGACCCTGTTTGGTTACTTCTCCGAAGGAGTGATCGCGACTGAAGATGATAATCGTCGGATCGCGACCTATAGCTTCATTCCGCCCCGTACCAAGGCAATCTTTATCCTTCTTCTGTGATGAATGCCTGTGGCTTGTGTCTGCGATTGTCCAGCATTGTATGATGTACTTTGTTGGCTCATCTGTAGTGGCACGAGGAGTTTGATGAGGACTCCCGCCTGTTGGCGGCCGTCAAATCAAAGAAGAGGCCAAGGAGCCCCCCTGCTGCCCAACCCGACTCGAAGAGAGCGGGGAAGAAGCCTATTCTATATCAGGGCGAGGGGGCCATGACAGCGCGTGTCATGGCTGGAAGCCTGAAGATAAAGGACACCGCCGCCGCGGCGCCCAGGCGATCAAGTCCTAGGTTGAGACCTATGGGGCCGAGCTCAACATTGCTGAGCCCAGCAAAAGCACCACCGAGTAGCCGGCCCGAGTAGACACCACCGAGCACGGGGGTGCCCAAGCCAGCCACACCAGAGACGGGGCTGACTCGAGCTGTAGCGCCGCTGCCGACTGTGACGCCGGCTAGCCCAACTGCTGGGCGCATTGCGCTGGGGCCTAAATCACCCGGTGGGAGACTCAAGTTCTCCAAGAGGTAAGCTGTTTTGGGTCTTCTGAGATCCTTGCCCGTTGAAGTAGTGTTTTGACATCTTGTTTTGTCATGCAGAAAGCGGGCCGATATCGATCTCAAGGAGACAGCTCCGACCACTCCCCTTGAAGAGCTTGCCCCAGCTGAGCCGGTGGCCAGCCTAGTCGCGGAGACTGAGGTGGTCCCGACTGCGGGGCCGCTGTTGCCGCCCGACCAAGAGGCGGTTACTGAGGTTGATGCTCCAGCCCCTGAGTCATCGCCTGTTGCCAAGGCCGTTGCTGGAGCCCCCGAGTTGATCGCCAAGGCCGCAGGGGACGCCGGTGTGGGGGTCGGGACCCCGTCGCCGTCATGGTCGTCGTCGTCGTCGTCGCCACCGCCGGAGATCCCGAACCTCCCTCGGATTGAAGCTCCTCCGCGTAGGCTCCCTCGGACGTTCACCGGGACGGCGCCCGACGGAACCGTGAAGAGTTTCAAGCTTGATGAGGCCGCGGCGAGGAGGGAACGCGAAAGCTTGCTTCACGCCGCCATCACCGGGTCCCAGGGAGTTGGGGTATAATTCTTGTGGCAGAGTTATGGTGATCTTCTTGTTTTGGCGTCTGACTTCACTCTTGACTTGTTCTTCCCTGAGCAGAAATTTGTCGACTGCAATGAGGCGATGACTGAGATCCTAGTCGAAATGGCCCCCCGCCTCACGGAATTAGAGCAGCTCCGGGCGTTGAAGGCCGAGATGGAGGAGCACCACGCGGGGAGGGAAGCTTGGCTGAAGGATGCCGCCACCCAGCTCAGGGATGAAAATTGGGCCCAAGCCGCGAAGATTAGAGGTAAGTCCCCCGAATGCGTCTTCTCGACTGAGCTCTTGATGTATTTCTTCAGCTGAGTTCTTCCTGACTACCCAATTGTGTCTTGGCTGCACGGTCGAGTCCTTGACTAATCTGTTGTGCAGCCCTCGAAGCCGAATTAAAGACCTGGACAAAGGGGGAAGCCTAGCGGAAGGAGGCCAAAAAAGCCAAGGCCAAGCTTGAAAAGGTCAAGGCCGACCTGACAGAGGCCAACGCCAAGCTCGAACGGGAGAAGGCCGAATTAAAAGAGGCCACCATCAAGCTCGGTGAGGAAAAAGCTGGACTGGAGAAGACCGTGGCTGAGTGGGAAGCTGACTACATGGGTAAGCTCCTATCCCGACAATGATCTTAACCAGATCTTAACCAATCTTTTAATCATTCCATCTGCAGCCGAGCCTGACAAGTTTACTTGCCGGTGGACCCAGACAGACATGAGAGCCAATGTCCAGGCCCAGTATCGGTTTTACACAGAGGAGATAAGGGTTATCACGGAGTCACGGGAGGCCCTTGTCGGGTCCTTGAAAGGGCTCCTTGACCTCATAGATCCCAGCCCAGTGGGAGCGAGTTGCAGCAGGATCCCCCAAGTAGAGGCGCGTCTTGAGGATGCGCCGAGTGCCTTGAAGAAGTACTCGGATGAGTGTGTCCTTGCTGGCGTGGTCCGAACCCTAGCGATGACCAAATCCATCTACCTGAGGGTAGAAATTGAAGCCATCAGGGAGGGCTTTGCCAAAGAGACGACGCCCGAGGAGGCGCTAGAGCTGATTGCTCGGGCAAAGCCGACTGCTGAGGTAATTACCCGAGACCTGGGTCTGTAAGGGCAACATATCATGTAGTCGGTATGTATAAACTTTTGTGGAGAATATGTGTAAATATATGTGCAATGCCACCAAGCTTATTTACTCAGTCGTCATTAGCTTTACTTGACCGTGTAGTCTGTGCCGAGTTTAGTCTGTCAGAACTTAATAAAATTGTTCGATGTAGGAAACTGTACTCGGGCAAATGCGATGGTTGTAGTAAGGCTTCGTAACTGAGTAGGACAAGCTTGTATATTATTGACAAAACACATATATACATGCAGCCCCCGACTCACTACTCGGTTGATACAAGCGACGTGGTGAGTCAGAGAAACTGTACACATGAAAAAAGTATAGAACTCAGGTATAGAAAGGACGTAGCTATTCTATGTTCCATGAGTTGCTGATGAGAACGCCGTCTTTGGTCTTCAGTCGGTAGGCGCCTGGCCGCGTGACCTCGGCTATAATGAACGGCCCTTCCCAGATTGGGGATAATTTGTGCCTGTCTTTGGTGGTTTGTATTTTTCTCAAGACGAGATCCCCGACCAAATAGGCACGGCCACGAACATTGCGGTTGTGGTAGCAACACAGGCCTTAAAGATACCTTGCCGACTGGATTGTTGCGGTGTCCCTTGCTTCTTCCAACTGATCTAGCTCGACCAGTCGGGTGTTGTTTGAGACGTCTTCTGAGTAAGCCTGGAGTCGCGGAGAGCTGAACTGTAACTTTGTCGGTAGCATAGCCTCAGCTCCATAGACCAGAAAGAAAGGGGATTGCCCTGTTGCCCGACTAACCGTGGTTCTAAGAGACCAGAAAACAGATGGGAGTTCTTGTACCCACCGGCTTGCATATGGTTGTAGTCGGTCAAATATCCTGGCCTTGATGCCTTGTATGACCATACCGTTGGCTTGTTCGACCTGCCCATTGTTCCGCGGGTGTGCCACAGATGCATAGCAAATCTTGATGCCGAAATCTTTGCAGAAGTCTTGAAATATGCCGCCTGTGAACTGAGTACCGTTGTCAGTGATGATGCGGTTAGGGACCCCGAATCGGTATAATATACTCATGATGAAGTCCTTTGCTCGTGCCACTATGATAGTTGCAACGGCTTTGGTCTCGATCCACTTGGTGAACTTGTCAACTGCGACAAATAGATGTGTGAACCCTCCTAGCGCTTTCTTGAAAGGCCCGACCATGTCGAGCCCCCATACTGCCAATGGCCAAGAAATAGGGATAGTTTGGAGTTCCTGGGCTGGGAGATTTGTTTGTCTTGCATAGAACTAGCAACCCTCGCACTTGCGAACAATGTCTTTGGCGTCTGTTACTGCTGTTGGCCAGAAAAATCCCTGCCGGTAAGCCTTTCCGACTAACATCCTAGATGCGGCGTGGTTGCCACATGTGCCCGAGTGGATCGATTGCAGGATCTGCCTACCCTCCTCGGTGGTGACGCAACGCATGAGGACACCGGATGCGCTCCTTCGGTACAGGTCTTCTCTGACTAGTAGGAAGCTTTTGCTTCGACGCTTGATCTGCTCGGCTTGACTGCGATCTTTAGGGAGTTCATCGTCTAGGAGAAATTTGACAACAGGAGTCCGCTAGTCTTGACATATGTGCAGACCTCATCTGAGCCCGGGTAGGTTCACCTCCCGACTGCTTCGGCGCCGGTTTCTTCTTGACTGATGGCTCCATGAGTTGCTCGACAAAGATTCCAGTTGGAACAGCTTCTCGCTTGGATCCCATATTTGCCAGCTCGTCTGCCGCGTCGTTGTATTGGCGCAGGACATGTGTTATTTCTAGCCCGTCGAACTTGTTTTCCAGCTTGCGGACGTCCTGATAGTATGCCACCATGGTATCATCGAGACAAGTCCAGTCTTTCATGACTTGGTTCACCACGAGTTGAGAATCCCCGCGCACAACCAGTCGATGTATGCCGAGTGATATAGCGATGCGGAGCCCGTGGATGAGTGCCTCGTACTTGGCAACGTTGTGGGAAGCCGGGAAGTGGATTTGTAGAACGTACTTGAGTTTTTCGCCGGTGGGGGACGTCAATATGACTCCAGCCCCGGCGCCGCCGATCCGTAGAGAACCGTCGAAGTACATTGTCCAGTACTCTAGCTTTGTTGTTGATGTAGGCAATTGAACTTCTGTCCACTCAGCCACGAAGTCGGCTAGAGCTTGTGATTTGATTGCTGTCCTTGGCTGAAAGGTGATATCGAACGCCATCAACTCGAGTGCCCATTTAGCGATTCGGCCGGTGGCCTCACGATTATGAAGGACATCCCCGAGTGGAAACACTGTGACCACCGTTACTTGATGTGCTTGGAAATAATGCACTAGCTTCCGGACCGTGATGAGTAGGCCATATAACAGCTTCTGGACCTGCGGATATCTTGTCTTCGAGTCGGCAAGCACCTCGCTGACAAAGTAAACTGGCCGTTGTATTTTTTGGATATGACCCTATTCGGATCGTTCGACCACCAGCAACGTGCTGACTACCTAAGTGGTTGCCGCTAGATATAGCATTAGCGGTTCTTGGGGCATAGGTGATGCCAACACGGGAGGTGATGTGAGAAATTGTTTGAAGTCTTCGAAGGCTTGTTGGGTGTCCAGAGTCCATTGGAAAGTGTCCGCCTTTTTGAGTAGCATGAAGAAGGGCATACCCCGTTCGCCCAGTCAGGAAATAAATCGGCTGAGTGCCGCCATGCAGCCAGTCAGCTTCTGGACGTCCTTCTGGTTAGTCGGGGGAGCCATGTTCATTATGGCGTTGACTTTCTCCGGGTTTGCCTCGATGCTACAATGCGAGATGATGAAGCCGAGTAACTTGCCAGATGGCACTCCGAAGGCGCATTTTTCCGGGTTCAACTTCATCTTGAATCGTCGAAGATTTTGGAAGGTTTCTTCCAGGTCAGCGATCAGGTCTTCTTTGGACTTGGTCTTGATCACCACGTTGTCGACATAGGTTTCCACGTTGCGCCCAATCTGAGAGTGCAAACACCGCTGAATGGCCCGTTGATAGGTTGCTCCAGCATTTTTAAAACTGAACGGCATTGTGATATAGCAGTACGCTCCAAACGGCGTGATGAAAGATGTCTTTAAGTAGTCTTCCTCCCTCAAGCTGATTTGATGGTATCCCGAGTAGCAGTCGAGAAAGCTGAGTAGAATCTACCACCTGATCTATCCTAGGAAGACCAAATGGGTCCTTGGGGCATGCCTTGTTGAGATCGGTGTAGTCGACGCACATGCGCCATTTACCGTTTTTCTTCCGGACCAGAACTGGATTTGCCAGCCAATCCGGGTGATAGACTTCCTTGATGAACCCGGCTGCGAGGAGCTTGGTAATCTCCTCGCGGATAGCATCTTTGCGGTCTTGAGCGAAGCGCCGCAGCCGTTGCTTGACTGGCTTGGCGTCTGTCTTCATATTTAGGGCATGCTCGATCACCTCCCTTGGTACGCCTGGCATGTCGAACGGTTTCTATGCGTAGATATCTTTATTGGCTTGTAGGAAGGTGATGAGCGCGTCTTCCTATTTGGGGTCGAGTCCGGTCCCGACTAGGGCAGTTGTCAGAGTCCGCTGAAATTCCCGACTTTGCCGCCTTTTTTGCCGGAACTTGATCTTGCTCGACTTCAGTGGTTGCGGCTTGCCGGATGCTGATGCACCCAACTGCTGCTTCTTGTGATTGAGGCAGTTCGCAACTCTCCTTGTCGTAGGTGAAAGCTTATTTGACGTCGCTGCAGAGGGAGAGGACTCCTACTGGCCCACGCATCTTGAGCACCATGTATGTATAGTGCGGTATCACCATAAATTTGGCGAGTGCCGGTCAACCGAGTATCGCGTGGTAGGCGGTCTTGAAGTCGGCAACTTCGAAGCAGACGTTTTCCGTGTGGAAGTTATCCCGCGTGCCGAAGGTTACTGGCAATGTGATTTGCCTGAGTGGAGTTGATGACAGGCTGCAAATTATCACGTGGAAGGGCACAGTACTTGGCCGTAGTTCTGAACGAGGGATCTTCATCTCATCCAAAGTCTTGGCGAATAAGATATTGAGTGTGCTGCCTCCATCGATGAGGGTTTTCTTCAGCCTGATGTTTCTGACGACCAGGTCTAGGACTAGTGGGTAGCGTCCCGGGTGCGAAACCCGATCTGGATGATTTGCGCGGTTGAAGGTAATGGCCATCTCTGACCAGCGCAGGTACTAGGGGGTGTCCGTCGTAGATATCGTGTTGATGTCGCGCGCTGATAGCTTCTGTTTGCGCTTGGACTTGTACGCGGATGGCCCTCCGAAGATATGGTTGAGCTCGGCCTGAGGATCTTGGAAATCGTCGGCCGGACCCTAATCTGGCTTGTCTTTGTCCTTGTCGGCACTAGATGATGAAGCTTGCTCGGAGGCAAACTTCTTAAGCATGTAGCAATCTTTGGCCGTGTGCTTGCCCTTGGGGTGGAAGGGGCATGGCCCGCTCATGACTTTCTGGTAGTCATTATTCCGCTGGGGCCGCGACCGAGTGTGCTCCATGTTGGCCACCTCGTTGTCCGACTTTCGCTTGCGGCTGCCGGACTTGTTTTGAGCCAGCTCATTGTCGGCTTTCGCCTTCTGGTCTTTCTGTCGGGACTCCTTTTTCTCGTCAAGGGCCTCTGCGACCGCTTCGGCCGAGTCGGCATATTTGTTGGCCATGTCGAAAAGAGCCCGGATAGAGTGTGGTGGCTTCCGAGTGAATTTTGCGATGAACGGGGCGTCCTTTTGTGGAGGCCATGGGCCCCGGGTACCTCATCACAAGCATATGGGCCACTCGAATAGAGGATGGGCCTGGCCTTGTAATTAGAGATAAGATAGCACCCGGTAGGCCTTACCTTGTATAATGAGGAAACACAGTCCTAATCGGATAAGTTTCTATCTCTAAGAAGGATATCCCTTGGCCGTATCCGGCTAGGATCCTTATCATGTACCCCGATCCCCCAGTATATAAGGGGAGGCAGGGTGCCCTTCAAGGGGCACGACGGAAGTTCACCAGAGCTACCAACACAACCTCTTAGAGGAATAACACCACAACTGGACGTAGGGTATTACCTCACCTCGAGGGCCTGAACCAGTATAAAATCTTCTTTGTGTTCCTCTGCAATCCATTGAGTTTCCCTTCACCAAGTAGCCCTATAGTTTTATTGCTAGTGCAAAGCATCGACAGTCGGCGCACCAGGTAGGGGCTCCGGCGAATTCTTCATCAGCAAATTCGATGGATCCAACAAACAGAGTCGACGGCAACAAGTTCTCCCCTGGAGACACGATTTCCTTTGGAAGCCTCGATTTCATCGCCGACCAGATCGGCAACCTCACCTTGGCCGGAACAGATTCAATCCAGCCGGCCGAGGAACTAGCCGACGTAGCGCCAGTCGGCCCACAGGACACCGCGATCTCCTTCAATGACTTACTACGGCAGTCCTTCACATCACCATGTATCGGGACAACTCTCTCCTTCGGCGTCCGACTTGTGCTAGGCCTCGAGCCAGCTTGGGTTGGGCCAAGAAGGGGAGAGATCGTCAATCTCCTGCACAGATTTGGCGACGCTGTGGATCTACATCTCATGCAGCAGACCCGATCTCCTACAATTCAGTTTGGACACGGCCAAGCGCCATTTCAGATTGGATCTAGAGAGGTCAGAGTCGTTCTTACTCCGATGAACTACTCGGAGTCCGACTCCAAGTCGGATAACGGTTCAAACGCCAGTTCGCACTCCAGCTTGGCTAGCTTCTTCCTCCGCCACGAGATCTTCATGGCTTCAACACCACCTTCCGAGGTGCGCCGACTACAGGAAGAACAACAGGAGGAGGCGCGCCGACTGCAACAACAAGAGGAGGTTGATCGCGAGGCTCGCAACGACGGGCTGCGCAGAGCTGGGCGAGCAGCTCAGCAGCAAATTCTCCAAACTAAAGTCGGCGATCATGACGTTTTCGTCACGCCGCAACTTTGTTGGACACGCTCCAGCTCGGGCCTGATCACCAGGCCACCCCAACTATCACCAAGATCAAGGCGATGATCACGGCTGCCGCCTGCCAACAGCAACAACAGCAGTCGGGTGACACCCTAATACCAACCAACTGGTCGGGATCTCCAGCAGCGGGCTCATCCACGTCAACTCGGTGTCGAGCGGCCGGCTCAAGTTGGCCACGTGAGGTGTCTAGGCAAACTACACTCGGCAACACCAATAACAATAACCGGCGCCGTCACTAGTATGATCGCCGGCCTAATCAAGACCTTCGAGAGCGCCTACAACATGACCTTCGCCACACCATCAGCGCCCGGCGCCGCGAATGATGCGAAGATGAGCGCCGCTGACTGGAAGATGAAAACGAGCGCTTTGGCCTCCATCACGAGTGGTTTAACCGCCGTGGTCGAAGCCCAAGCCCTCACGAAGACAAAGGCATCCTAGCTTTCACTCGGGAGCTACAGGACGTCCATTGGCCGACTGGCTTTAAGCCCACTGGGATTGAAAAGTATGACGGCAATACAAATCCCGAGTCCTGGCTCACCGTATATACCCTAGCAGTTTGAGCTACTGGGGGTGACAACAAAGCCATGGCTAACTACCTCCTAGTCGCGCTAGCCGACTCGATGAGGACATGGCTGACAGGGCTCCCGAGGCGGTCGATCGATTCCTGGGGAGAACTCAGAGATTGGTTCATCGCTAACTTTTAGGGGACCTATGAGAGGCCGTATTCAGAGCACGATCTTTATCAGCTGCACCAGAAGAAGAACGAGTCTCTGCGAGATTTCATCAAGAGGTTTTCCGAGAAGCGCAACAAGATCCCAATGATCAAAGACGAGGCTGTCATCGCCGCCTTCCGCAAGGGAGTAAAGGATGCCCCGTTCATCGCGAAGTTCACACGGAAACCACCACCGTCTGTCCGGGCTCTGTTCGACATGGCCAACAAATACGCCAACTCGGCTGAAGCGGTCACAGAGGCCCTCGACGAGAAAAATGAGTCCTGACAGAAGGACCAAAAGGCAAAAACCGACAATGAGCCGTCTCAGAACAAGTCTGGCAACCGCAAGCGGAAGTCGGACAATGAGGTGGCCAACATGGAGCATACTCGGTCGCGGCCCCAGCGGAACAACAACTACCAAAAAATCATGAGCGGGCCATGCCCCTTCCACCCCAAGGGCAAGCACGCGGCCAAAGACTGCTACATGCTCAAGAAATTTGCCTCCGAGTAGGCTTCATCGTCTGGCGCCGACAAGGACAAAGACAAGCCAGACTCAGGTCCGGCTGATGATTTTCAAGATCCTCAAGCCAAGCTCAATCACATCTTTGGGGGGCCGCTCGCGTATGAGTCCAAGCGGAAACAGAAGCTATCAGCGCACGACATCAACACGGTCTCTACGACGGACACTCCCAGTACCTGCACTGGTCAGAGATGGCCATTACCTTCAACCACGCAGATCACCCAGATCGGGTTTCACACCCGGGACACTACCCACTCGACCTAGACCCAGTCGTCAGAAGCATCAGGCTGAAGAAAACCCTCATCGACGGAGGTAGCGCACTCAACATCTTATTCGCCAAGACTTTGGACGAGATGAAGATCCCTCGTTCAGCACTGCGCCCTTTCATGGGATAATTCCCAGCCTATCATCAACTCCACTCGGGCAGATAACCTTGCCGGTAACCTTCGGCATGCCGGATAACTTCCGCACGGAAAACGTCTGCTTCGAGGTTGCCGACTTCGAGACCGCGTACCATGCGATACTCGGATGACCGGCACTCGCCAAATTTATGGCGATACCGCACTATACATATATGGTGCTCAAGATGCCTGGGCCAGCGACATCAAGCAAGCCTTTACCTGCGACAAGGAGAGCTACGAACTGGCTCAATCACAAGAGGCGGCAGTCGGGCGCGATAGCATTCGGCAAGCCATCACAACCGAAGTCGAGCAGGATCAAGTTCTGGCAAAAAAGGCAGCGAAGTCAGGAATTTCAGCGGACTCTGACACGAAGAAGATTGTGGAGGCCATGGGCCTCGGGTACCTCATTACCAGCGTATGGGCCACTCGGATAGAGGGTGGGCCGAACTATGCAGTTAGATATAAAATAGCACCTGGCAGATTTTTACCTTGTATAATAAGGAAATACAGTCTTAGTCAGATAGGTTTCTATCTCTAAGAAGGATATCCCTTGGCTGTATCCGGTTGGGATCCTTATCATGTACCCCTGTCTCCTAGTATATAAAGGGAGGCAGGGCGCCCCTTAGGGCAAGAGACAAGATCATCGATCATCAAACACCTCAAAGGAATAACACCTCAACTGGACGTACGGTATTACCTCACATCGAGGGCCTGAACTAGTATAAATCTTCTCTGTGTTCCTCTGCAATCCACCGAATTCACCTTCGCCGAGTAGCCCTATAGTTTTATTGCCAGTGTAGAGCATCGACAGTTGGCGCGCCAGGTAGGGGCTCCGGTGAATTCCTCATCAGCAGATTTGATGGATTCAACCAACGGAGTCAATGGCAACAAGTTCTCCCCTAGAGACGCAATTACCTTCGGGAGCCTAGATTTCGTTGCCGATCAACTCGGCAATCTCACCTTGGCTGAGGCAACCCAATCTTGCCGGCCGAGGAACTAGCCGACATTGTGCTAGTTAGCCCACAGGACACCGCCGTCTCCTTCAATGACTTACTGCGGCAGTCCTTCACATCGCCAAGCATCGGGACAACCCTCTCCTTCGGCGTCCGACTTGCGCTAGGCCCTGAGCCAGCCCGGGTTGGGCCGAGAAGGGTAGAGATCGTCAATCTCCCGCATAGCTCCGGTGATGCTGCGCATCTACATCCCGCGCAGCAGACCTGACCTCCAGTAATTCAGTTTGGACACGGCTAAGCACCGTTTCAGATTGGATCTAGAGAGGTCGGAGTCGTTCTTACTCCGATAAACTATTCGGAGTCCGACACCAAGTCGGATAGCGGTTCGAGTGCCAGTTCGGACTCTAGTTTGGCAAGCTTCCTCCTTCCCCGCGAGATCTTCATGGCTTCAACACCACCTTCCGAGGTACGCTGACTACAAGAGGAGCAACAGGAGGCGGCGCACCGACTACAACAAGAGGAGGCCAACCGCGAGGTCCGCAATGACGGGCTATGCCAGGCTGGGCGAGTCGCCCAGCAGCAAATCCTCCAAACCAAAGTCAGCAACCACGACGTCTTTGTCACGCCACAACAGAATGTTGTGGCCACCGCAACCCTGCTAGACACACTCCAGCTCAGGCCTGATCAGCAGGCCACCCCGACTATCGCCAAGATCAAGGCGATGATCATAGCTGCTGCCTGTCAGCAGCAATAATAGTCGGGCGACACAGTTATACCGACCAACCGTTCAGGTTCTCTGGCGGCAGGTTCATCTGCATCAACGCGACGCTGGGCGGCCAGCTCCAGTCAGCAACGCGAAGAGTCCCGGCAAACAACGCTCGGCAATACCAATAATGACAACCGGCGGCGTCGCCAGTACGATCGCCGACCCAATCAAGACCTCCGAGTACGACTACAACGCGACCTTCGCCACACCTTAAACGCTCGACGCGAAGAACGCAAAGAAGATGAACGCCGCCGACTGGAGGACGAAAACGAGCGCTTCGGTCTCCACCACGAGCGGCTGCACCACCGAGATCGGAGCTGAAGCCCTCACGAAGACGAAGGCATCCCAGCTTTCACTCGGGAGCAACAGGACGTCTATTGGCCGACTGGCTTTAAGCCCACTGGGATTGAAAAGTACGACGGCAAGATAAATCCCGAGTCCTGGCTCACCATTTATACCCTAGCAGTTCATGCCGCTAGGGGCGACAGCAAGCCATGGCTAACTACTCCTAGTCACACTAGCCGACTCTGCGAGGACATGGCTGACAGGCCTCCTGAGGCGGTCGATCGGTTCCTGGGGACAACTCAGGGAGCGGTTCATCACTAATTTCCAGGGGACCTACGAGAGACCGGCTTCGGAGCATGATCTTTATCAGCTGCACCAGAAGAAAAACGAGTCTCTACACGAATTCATCAAAAGGTTTTCGGAGAAGCGCAACCAAATTCCAACTGTCAAAGACGAGGCCGTCATCGCCACCTTTTGCAAGGGAGTAAAAGATGCCCCGCTTATTGCAAAGTTCACTCAGAAGCCACCATCCACAGTCTAGGCTCTCTTCAACATGGCCAACAAATATTCCGACTCGGCCGAAGCGGTAGCCGAGGCCCTCGACGAGAAGAAGGAGCCCCAACAGAAAGACCAGAAGGCGAAAGTCGGACAACGAGGTGGCCAACATGGAGCGCAGTCGGCCGCGGCCCCAGCGGAACAACGACTACCAGAAAGTCATGAGTGGGCCATGCCCCTTCCACCCCAAGGGCAAGCACGTGGCCAAAGACTGCTACATGCTCAAGAAGTTTGCCTCCGAGCAGGCTTCATCGTCTGGCGCCGACAAGGACAAAGACAAGCCAAACTCGGGTCCGGCTGATGATTTCCAAGATCCTCAAGCCGAGCTCAACCACATCTTCGGGGGGCCACTCGCGTACGAGTCCAAGTGCAAACAGAAGCTTTCAGCGCGCGACATCAACATGGTCTCTACAACGGACACCCCCCAGTACCTGCGCTGGTCAGAGATGGCAATTACCTTCAATCGCGCAGATCACTCAGATCGGATTTCCCACCCAAGACGCTATCCACTCGTACTGGACCCGGTCGTCAGAAACATCAGGCTGAAGAAAACCCTCATCGACGGAGGTAGCACGCTCAATATCCTATTCGCCAAGACATTGGACGAGATGAAAATTCCTCGTTTAGAACTACGGCCGAGCACTGCGCCCTTCCACGGGATAATTCCTGGCCTGTCATCAACTCCACTCGGGCGAATAACCTTGCTAGTAACCTTCGGCACGCGGGATAACTTCCGCACGGAAAAAATCTGTTTCGAGGTCGCCGACTTCAAGACTGCGTACCACGCAATACTCAGACGACCGGCACTCGCCAAATTCATGGTGATACCGCACTATACATACATGGTGCTCAAGATGCCTGGGCCAACAGGAGTCCTTACGCTCCGCAGCGACATCAAACAAGCCTTCACCTGTGACAAGGAGAGCTGTGAACTGGCTCAATCACAAGAGGCGGCAGTCGGGCGCGATAGCATTCGGCAAGCCATCACAACTGAAGTCGAGCAGGATCAAGTTTCGGCGAAAAAAGCAGCGAAGTCGGGAATTTCAGCGGACTCTGACACGAAGAAGATCCCCCTGGACCCTTCCGACCCCTCCAAGACTGCTCTAGTCAGGACCAGACTCGACCCCAAATAGGAAACACGCTCATCACCTTCCTCCAAGCCAACAAGGATATCTTCGCGTGGAAATCGTTCGACATGCCGGGCGTACTAAGGGAGGTGATCGAGCACGCCCTAAACATGAAGACAGATGCCAAGCCAGTCAAGCAATGGCTGCGGCGCTTCGCTCAAGACCGCAAGGATGCTATCCGAGAGGAGATCACCAAGCTCCTCACAGCCGGGTTCATCAAGGAGGTCTATCATCCAGATTGGCTAGCAAACCCAGTTCTGGTCCGGAAGAAAAAGGTAAATGGCGCATGTGCGTCGACTACACCGATCTCAACAAGGCGTGCCCCAAGGACCCATTTGGTCTTCCCAGGATAGATCAGGTGGTTGATTCCACGGTAGGGTGCGACCTACTCAGCTTTCTCGACTGCTACTCGGGATACCATCAAATCAGCCTGAGGGAGGAGGACCGCTTAAAGACGTCTTTCATCATGCCGTTTGGAGCGTACTGCTATATCACAATGCCGTTCGGTTTGAAGAATGCTGGAGCAACCTATCAACGAGCCATTCAGCGGTGTCTGCACACTCAGGTCGGGCGCAACGTGGAAGCCTACGTCGACGACGTGGTGATCAAGACCAAGTCCAAAGAAGACCTCATCGATGACCTGGAAGAAACCTTCCAAAAGCTTCGACGATTCAAGATGAAGTTGAACCCGGAAAAATGCGCCTTCGGAGTGCCATCCGGCAAGTTACTCGGCTTCATCGTCTCGCACCGCGGCATCGAGGCCAACCCGGAGAAAGTCAACACCATCAGGAACATGGCACCCCCGACTAACCTTAAAGACGTCTAGAAGCTCACAGGCTGCATGGCGGCACTCAGCCGGTTTATTTCCTGACTGGGTGAACGGGCTATGCCCTTCTTCAAGCTACTCAAAAAGGCAGACAATTTCCAATAGACTCCGGAAGCCCAGCAAGCCTTCGAAGATTTCAAGCAATTCCTTACATCACCTCCCGTGCTGGCGTCACCCATGCCCTAAGAACCGCTAATGCTATATCTGGCGGCAACCACTTAGGTAGTCAGCACGGTACTGGTTGTTGAGCAATCCGAACAGGGTCATATTCAGAAAATACAACGGCCAGTTTACTTTGTCAACAAGGTGCTTGCCAACTCGAAGACGAGATATCCATAGGTCCAGAAGCTGCTATATGGCCTACTTATTACAGTCTGGAAGCTGGTGCATTATTTCCAAGCACATCAAGTCACGATGGTCACAGCGTTTCCACTCGGGGATGTAGTTCATAATCGCGAGGCCACCAGCCGAATCGCTAAATGGGCACTCGAGTTGATGGCGTTCGATATCACCTTTCAGCCACGGACAGCAATTAAATCACAAGCTCTAGCCGACTTCATGGCTGAGTGGATAGAGGTTCAACTCCCTACATCAACAGCAAAGCTAGAGTACTGGACAATGTACTTCGACGGTTCCCTACGGATCGGCAGCGCCGAGGCTGGAGTCATATTGACGTCCCCCACTGGCGAAAAACTGAAGTACGTTCTACAAATCCACTTCTCAGCTTCCCACAACGTCGCCGAGTACGAGGCACTCATCCACGGGCTCCGCATTGCTATATCACACGGCATACGTTGACTGGTTGTGCGCGGGGATTCTCAACTTGTGGTAAACCAAGTCATGAAAGACTGGACTTGTCTTGACGATACCATGGCAGCATACTGTCAGGAGGTCCGCAAGCTGGAAAACAAGTTCGACGGGCTGGAAATCACACATGTCTTGCGTCAATACAACGACGTGGCAGACGAGCTGGCAAACATGGGATCCAAGCGAGAAGCAGATCCGACTGGAATCTTTGTTGAGCAACTTATGGAGCCATCAGTCAAGAAGAAACCGGCGCTGGAGCAGTCGGGAGGTGAACCTACCCTGGCCACAGACGAGGTGCTGCACATATGTCAAGACTGGAGGACTCCTGTTGTCAAATTTCTCCTGGACGATGAACTCCCAGAAGATCGCAGTCAAGCCGAGCAAATAAAGCGTCGAAGCAAAAGCTTCTTACTAGTTGGAGAAGACCTGTACCGAAGGAGCGCATCCGGTGTCCTCATGCGTTGCGTCACCACCGAGGAGGGCAAGCAGATCCTACAGTTGATTCACTTGGGCATATGTGGCAACCATGCCGCATCCTGGACGTTAGTCAGAAAGCCTTACCGGCAGGGATTTTTCTGTCCCACAGTAGTAACAAACGCCAAGGACATTGTTCGCAAGTTCGAGGGTTGCCAGTTCTACGCAAGACAAACAAATCTCCCAGCACAAGAACTCCAAACTATCCCTATTTGCTGGCCATTCGCAGTATGGGGGCTCAACATGGTTAGGCCTTTCAAGAAAGCGCTAGGGGGGTTTACACATCTATTCGTCGCGGTGGATAAATTCATCAAGTGGATTGAGGCTAAACCCGTTGCAACAATTACAACGGCACGAGCAAAGGACTTCATCATGAGTATATTATACTGCTTTGGGGTCCCTAACCGCATCATCACCGATAACGGTACTCAGTTCACGGGCGGCGTATTGCAAGACTTCTGCGAAGATTTCGACATCAAGTCTGCTACGCATCTGTGGCACACCCGCGGAGCAACGGGCAGGTCGAACAAGCCAATGGTATGGTCTTACAAGGCATCAAGGCCAGCATATTCGACCGACTACAACCATATGTGCGCCGGTGGGTACAAGAATTCCCATCCGTTCTCTGGTCTCTCAGAACCACAGTTAGTCAGGCAATAGGGAAATCCCCTTTCTTTCTGGTCTACGGTGCCGAGGCTATGCTTCCGACAGAGATACAGTTCGGCTCTCCACGAGCCCGGGCTTACTCAGAAGATGACTCAAATAACACCCGACTGGTCGAGCTAGATCAGTTGGAAGAAGCAAGGGACACTGCAACAATCCAGTCGGCAAGGTATCTTCAAGGCCTGCGTCGCTACCACAACCGCAATGTCCGTGGCCGCGCCTTTTTGGTCAGAGATCTCGTCCTGAGGAAAATACAAACCACCAAAGACAGGCACAAATTATCCCCAATCTGGGAAGGGCCATTCATTATAGCCGAGGTCACGTGGCCAGGCGCCTACTGACTGAAGACCAAAGACGGCGTCCTCATCAGCAACTCATGGAACATAGAACAGCTACGTCCTTTCTGTACCTGAGTTTCATACATTTTCATGCGTACAGTTTCTCTGACTCACTACGCCGCTTGTATCAACCGAGTAGTGAGTCGGGGGCTGCATGTATATATGTGCTGTCAATAATATACGGGCTTGACGTACTCAGTTACAAAGCTTCACCACAACTGTCGTGTTTGCCCGAGTACAGTTCCCTACTTTGAACGATTTTATTAAGTTCTGACAGACTAACTCGGTGCAGACTACACGGTCAGGTGAATCTAATGACGACTGAGCATAGAAGCTTGGTGGCGTTGCCCATATATTTACACATGTTTTCCACAAAGGTTTATACATCCTGACTACATAATATGTTGCCCTTACAGACCCAGGTCTCGGGTAATTACCTCAGCAGTCGGCTTCGCCCGGGCAATCAGCTCCAGCGCCTCCTCGGGCGTCATCTCGTCGGCAAACCCCTCCCCGATGGCTTCAATATCTGCCCTTGGGTAGATGGACTTGGTCATCGCTAGGGTCTGGGCCACGCCGGCAACGACACGCTTATCTGAGTACCTCTTTAGGGCACTCAGTGCATCTTCAAGACATGCCTCCACTTGGGGGATCTTGCTGCAACTGGTTCCCACAGGGCTGGGATCTATGAGGTCAAGGAGCCCTTTCACGGACCCGACGAGGGCTTCCCGTGACTCCCTGATGACTCTTATCTCCTCTGTGTAAAACCGATACTGGGCCTGGACATTGACTCTCATGTCTGTCCGGGTCCACCGGCAAGTAAACTTGTCAGACTCGGTAGCAGACGGAATGACTAATGGATTGGTTAAGATCACGGTCAGGTTGGGGACTTACTTTCGTAGTCGGCCTCCCACCCGGCCACGGTCTTCTCCAGTCAGCTTTTTCCTTACCAAGCTTGACGACGGCCTCTTTCAACTCGGCCTTCTCCCGATCAAGCTCGGTGTTGGCCTTTGTCAGGTCGGCCTTGACCTTCTCAAGCTCGGCCCTAGCTTCTTTGGCCTCCCTCAGCTGGGATTCCCTCTCTGTTCAGGTCTTCAACTCTGCTTCGAGGGCTGCACAACAGATTAGCCAAGAGATCAACCGGGCAATCAAGACATAACTGGGCAGTCGGGAACAACGTAGCTAGATAAATACGCCAATGGTTCATTCGTGAAGATGCATTCGGGTAATATACCTCTGATCTTTCCGGCTTGGGCCCAAGTCTCTTCCCTGAGCTGGGTGGAACCCTCCTTCAGCCAAGCTTCCCTCCCCGCGTGGCACTCCTCCATCTCAGCCTTAAACGCCCGGAGCTGCTCTAATTCCGCGAGGTGGGGAGCCATCTCGACCAGAATTTTGGTCATCGCCTCGTTGCGATCGATAAGCTTCTGCTTAGGGAAAGAACAAATCAAGAATAGAGTCAAATGTCAAAACGAGAAGACCACCACAACTCTGCCACGAGAATTATACCCCAACTCCCTGGGACCCGGAGATGGCGGCGCGAAGCAGCCTTTCGCGTTCCCTCTACGCCGCGACTTCATCGAGCCAGAAACTTTTTATGGCTCCATCAGGCACGGTACAGGTGAACGTCCGAGGCATCCTACGCAAAGGAGCCTCAATCCGAGGCAGGTTCAGGATCTCAGGCGGTAGCGACGACAACCACGACGACCACGACGGTGACGAGGTCCTAGCTTCCATGTCGCCGTCCCCTGCGGCCTCGGGGATCAACTCGGGGGCTCCGACACCGGCCTCTGCAAAGGGTGACGATTCAGGGGCTGGGACATCAGCCTTAGCCACTGGTCCTTGGTCGGGCGGCACCGGCGGCCCCGCAGTCGGGACCACCTCAGTCTTCGTGACTAGAGTGGCTACCGGCTGAGCGGGTGTGCTCGCGGGCGCCGGCTCGGCTGGGGCGGGTTCTTTAAGGGCAGCGGACGGCGCGGTCTCCTTCAGATCGATATCGACCCGCTTCCTGCATGACGAAACAAGACATCAGAACACTACTTCAACAGGCGAGAATCCTAGAAGACCCGGAGCAGCTTACCTCTTGGAGAACTTGAGTCTCCCACCGGGCGATTCAGGGCCCGACGCGGTGCACCCAGCAGTCGGGCTGGTCGGCGTCACAATCGGCAGATGCACATCAACTCGAGTCGGCCCCGTCTCTGGTGTGGCTGGCTTGGGCGCCCCCATGTTCAGCGGTATCCGCTCTAGCGGGCCACTCGGCAGTGCCGTCGCCGGGCTCAGCAGCGTTGGGCTCGGCCCCACAGGTCTCAACCTGAGGCTTGATCGTCTGGGCGTTGTGGCGGCGGTGTCCTTTATCTTCAGCCCTCCTACCGTGACACGCGGTGTCATGGCCCCCGCGCCCCGATAGAGAACAGGTTTCTTCCTGGCTCTCTTGGAGTCGGGCTGGGCAGCAGCGGGGCTCCTTGGCCTTTTCTTTGATGCAACGGGCGGGAGTCCTCATCGAACTCCACACACCACTGTAGAAGATTCAACAAAATACATCATACAATGCCAGGCATTCACACATACAAGTCCACAGGCATTCGCTACAAAGGAAAGACAGAGGTTACCTCGGAGCGGGGCCAACTGCGCCTATAAGACGCAATGTGTCTCTTCTTGTCTTCAATCTCGATTACCCCACTAGAGAAGTATCCGAACAGGGTCTCCGTCACCTTCTACTCATTGGCCGACTCACGGCTGGCCCGGTCAGGATCATGTTTTCCCTGGTAATCCCAACCAAATGCACTCCTCAGCTTCAGGGGCTAGAAGCGCCGAGTCAGAAATCGCCTGGCCACCCAGGGTCCAGTTAGGCCAGCTTTTTTGAAGCTATCTAACTTCGTCAACAATTGATGCACTTGACCCATCTCCTCAAGGGTTGGATCTACTGACCAATTTGGTAAAACTACCGGTGGCAAGCCGGTGAATGGCCGCAAGGAGGGAGCCAGATCTGCGCAATAGAACCACTCCTTGTGCCAGCCTTTCAAGGAGGATTTCAAGGGAAGATCAAGATATGACTTCTTCCTATCACTCCTTAACTGAAGACCAGCCCCCCCAATTACACTAATGTTATTTTTGGAGGGCTGGGGTTTAATGTGGAACAAATGCCTAAAGAAGTTGAAATGGGGTTCCACGCCCAAATAACACTCGCACAGAGTAACAAATATGGAGATCTGAAGAATCGAGTTGGGATTCAAATGCACCAACTCTAACTTATAGAAGTCAAGGATTCGGCGGAAGAATGTAGAAGAAGGAAGGCACAAACCCCGGTCGAAAAAAGAAGCAAAAACTACCGTTTCGCCAGATTGGAGATTTGGAGCCGACTCACCCTTAGCCGGCCGCCAGCGGATCACTTCTTGGCTCGGTAACTTCGATTGATTCTCCATCAGCGTCAGTTTCACCGAACCGCAATCCGACATCAGCCAAGTATTCCCCGACGAACCCGCAAGATCCGAAGCTTTCGGCATGATTGAAAGCGGAGAGATTCAGGGGAAAAGCGATTGGGGTTTGGAACAGATGAGGAAAACCAGAGTCGCCCGAGTTCGTGCGGGAAGCGGTAATAATAGCTAACCCTAGCCGAGCGAGAGGTGGAAAGTTGGGCGTGGAAGTGGAAGATGAAACGATTGGCTGATTTGGGGAAGATGAAGGAATCTTTTTCTCTCTCCCCGCTTTTATAGAGCCGATGCCGACTAGATGGGCTTGGGCCTACACAGTCAGCGCTGGGCCACCAAGATATGAGTTCCTACAGAAGCATGCTCCATGTGGGCCGCCCGCAGGCTGAGTTGAAATTATAGCGCTGGTGCTACTAATAGGAGCCGATGAGATAAACAGATATGCTTCATGAGAGCCTTATTGCTAAACATATATGTTTGGGTATCTATTTTATCCACCAGGTCTCAAGGATATATCCCTACAAGGATCACAAGCTAGTCTTCATTAAAATTGGGATGCAGGTATCTTTCTCGAGTACACCTAACCACGCCATGGATTTATTTTCATAAAGTGGTACTCGGCCTACATGCGTGGCCATCAGTTGCCATGAGCAACATTATTCCAGCTGATATGACGCTGAAGAGTCTAACTTTCGAGTAGTGCACTACTCAGGAGAGACTATAAATCTCTTTTTCCCACTGACATGATGCAGAGGAGTCTAACTTCTGGGTGGGACGCCACTCGGGAAAGACTATAAACACCCTTTCCAGCTAACATGAAGTTGAAGAGTCCCATATACGAGTAGCACCCTACTCGGCAAGACTATAAACACACATTTCGACTGACACGAAGTCGAAGAGTCCTACATACGAGTTGTTCCCTACTCGGCAAGACTATAAAGTTTATTTCGTTTGACATGGTACCGAAGAGTCTCATATACCAGTAGTAATCTACTTGGGAAAGACTACAAGGTTAAAGATCTTTGACTTTATGTTTAATTGTTTTCACAATTAAGCACAAAGTCGGGGGCTACACCTAATAGGTGCACCTATTCGGCGCACACTATTCATACTTCTACATGGAGCCCTTCATAGCCTTACTGCCAGCTGACATGAAGCAGGACTCGGGAAGAAGAAGCACTCGGACAAAGAGTACTCGGGAGCAATGCACTCGGGCAATCTTCACCGTGGAGGACGAGCACTCGGCATCAGCTATGACTCAACTATGAAGGTCTCAGGGGCTACTGTGGAGGCCATGGGCCCCGGGTACCTCATCACAAGCATATGGGCCACTCGGATAGAGGATGGGCCTGGCCTTGTAATTAGAGATAAGATAGCACCCGGCAGGCCTTACCTTGTATAATGAGGAAACACAGTCCTAGTCAGATAAGTTTCTATCTCTAAGAAGGATATCCCTTGGCCGTATCCAGCTAGGATCCTTATCATATACCCCTGTCCCCTAGTATATAAAGGGAGGCAGGGCGCCCTTTGGGGCAGGGACAAGATCATCGATCATAAATCACCTCAGAGGAATAACACCTCAACTGGACGTAGGGTATTACCTCACATCGAGGGCCTGAACCAGTATAAAATCTCTCTGTGTTCCTCTGCAATCCACCGAATTTCCCTTTGCCGAGTAGCCCTATAGTTTTATTGCCGGTGCAAAGCATTGACACCTTTACTCCCTTGCGGAAGGCAGCGATGACGGCCTCGTCTCGAATCATTGGGATCTTGTTGTGCTTCTCGGAGAACCTCTTGATAAAATCTCGTAGAGACTCGTTCTTCTTCGGGTGCAGCTGATAGAGATCGTGCTCTAAAGACGGCCTCTCGTAGGTCCCCTGAAAGTTGGTGATGAACCGCTCCCTGAGTTCTCCCCAGGAACCGATCGACCGCCTTGGGAGCCTAGTCAGCCATGTCCTTGCCGAGTCGGCTAGCGCGACTGGGAGGTAGTTAGCCATGGCTTTGTTGTCGCCCCTAGCAGCTTGGATTGCTAGGGTGTATACGGTGAGCCAGGACTCGGGATTTGTTTTGCCGTCGTACTTTTCAATTCCTATAGGCTTAAAGCCAGTCGGCCAGTGGACGTCCTGTAGCTCCCGAGTGAAAGCTGGAATGCCTTCGTCGTCATGAGGGCTCGGGCTTCAACCACAGCGGTTAAACCACTCATGATGGAGACCGAAGCGCTCATTTTCATCCTCCAGTCAGCGGCATTCATCTTCTTGTCGTTTGTGGCGCCGGGCGTTGATGGTGTGGCGGAGGTCGTGTTGTAGGCGCTCTCGGAGGTCTTGGTTGGGCCGGCGGTCATACTGGTGATGCCGCCGGTTGTCATTGCCGAGTGACGTTTGCCTGGACTCCTGTCGTGGCCGACTAGAGCCAGCCGCCTGACGCCGTGCTGAAGTGGATGAGCCAGCTGCTAGAGATCCCGACCAATTAGTCAGTACTACAGTGTTGCCCGACTGCTGTTGTTGTTGCTGGCAGGTGGCGGCCGTGATCATCGCCTTGATCTTGGCCATGGTTGGGGTGGCCTAGTGATCAGACCCAGGCTGGAGCATGCCCAGCAAGGACGCGGCGGCCACAACATTCTGTTGTGGCGTAACGAAGATGTCGTGATCGCCGTCTTTAGTCTGGAGAATCTGCTTCTGAGCTGTTCGCCCAGCCTTGAGTAGCTTGTCATTGCGAGCCTCGTGGTCAGCCTCCACCTATTGTCGTAGTCGGCGCACCTCCTCCTGTTGCTCCTCTTGTAGTCGGCGTACCTCGAGTGGTGGTGTTGAAGCCATAAAGATCTCGCGGGGGAGGAGGAAGCTTTCCAGACTGGAGTCCGAACTAACGTTCGAACCATTATCCGACTTGGAGTCGGACTCCGAGTAGTTTATCAGAGTAAGGACGACCCCAACCTCTCTAGATCTGATCTGAAATGGCACTTGGCCGTGTCCAAACTGAATCGCAGGAGATCGGGTCTGTTGCGCGAGATGTAGATCCGCGGCGCCACCGATTCTGTGCGGGAGATTGACGATCTCTCCCCTTCTTAGCCCAACCCAGGCTGGCTCAAGGCCTAGCGCGAGTCGAACGCCGAAGGAGAGAGTTGTCTCCATACTCGGCGAAGTGAAGGACTGTCGCAGTAGACCGCTGAAGGAAATGGCGGCGTCCTGTGGGCCGACTGGCGCAACATCGGCTGGTTCCTCGGCCGGCTGAATTGGATCTGCTTGGCCAAGGTGAGGTTGCCGATTTGGTCGGCAACAAAGTCGAGGCTTCCGAAGGAAATTGTGTCTCTAGGGGAGAACTTGTTGCCATCGACTCCGCTTGTTAGATCCATCGAATTTGTTGATGAAGAAATCACCGGACCCCCTACCTGGCGCGCCAACTATCGATGTTTTACACCGGCAATAAAACTATAGGGCTACTCGGTGAGGGAAAACTCAATGGATTGCAGAGGAACACAAAGAAGATTTATACTGGTTCAAGCCCTCGAGGTAAGGTAATACCCTACGTCTAGTTGTGGTGTTATTCCTCTGAGAGGTTGCGCAGATTGATGATCTGATGATCTTTTGTTCGCCCCTTGAAGGGTGCCCTATCTCCCCTTATATACTAGGGGACCGGGGTACATGATAAGGATCCCAGCCGGATACGGCCAAGAGATTTCTTCTTAGAGATAGAAACTTATCCGACTAAGACTGTGTTTTCCTTATCTTACAAGGTAAGCCTGCCGGGTGCTATCTTATCTCTAATTACATGATTTGGCCCATCCTCTATCCAAGTGGCCCATATGCTTGTGGTGAGGTACCCAGGGCCCATGGCCTCCACAATTGGTGGCATATCGTCTGTTGTGGTGTGTCCACCTTAATTAGGAGTTGAACTGGTTTTAGTCATGTTTCCAACTATAAATTTTAGTTAATTTAATTCAGTCACTTCATTATCACTCCTGTTTCTGAGCCACCTATTTTTCTCCTTCCCTTCCACTACTATCTCCTTCAGATGGTGAACACAAGGAATGGTAACCGTGCTGCCAGTGATGCCAACGCTACCAACCAGCAGGAAGGAGCACCTCAGAACCATGGAGCTCCCAATCACATGCCACCTCCGCTACCAGAGAACCCGACGCTGGCACAGGTTCTGGCCAACCAGAACCAGATGTTGGCCATCATGATGCAACAAAACAATCTACGGCAGCAGCACCAGCAACCTCATAACCTGGCCATCACCCCTCAGTCAAAGTTGCCTGAGTTCTTGAGGGTCAGGCCACCAACCTTCTCTAGCACCACCAACCCCATGGACACCAATGACTGGCTGTTGGCAATCGAGAAAAAGCTCAACCTCCTTCAGTGCAGCAATCAGGAGAAGGTCGGTTTTGCAACCCACCAACTCCAAGGTCCCACATCAGCATGGTGGGACAATTTCCTTGTGACCCGTACTGCTACCACTGAGGTCACTTGGGCAGAATTCTATCACAATTTCCGGAAGTCTCAAATTCCGGCTGGAATCGTGGCACAGAAGAAGAGGGAGTTTAGGGATTTGGTATAAGGAAACAGGACAGTCACGGAGTACCTCCATGACTTCAACCGTTTGGTGCGCTACGCGCCCAAGGATGTCCACACCGATGCAGAGAGACAGGAGAGGTTCCTGGACGGACTGGACGACGAGCTGACCAATCAGCTCCTCTCAAGTGACTATCCAGACTTTGAGAAGCTAGTGGATAAAGCAATCTGCCAGGAAAGTCAGCGCAACAAGGTGGACCGCAAGAGAAAAGCGGCCCAATTCTGGACTCACCAGGGGCAGCACCAGAGGCCACGGGTGATGCTGGGGCATCAGGGTGGACCTTCCACCATGATCGTCCGCCAACAGCATCCGTTCCACCTAGGGCACTTCGGAGGCAATAGCAGCAACAGCGGGCAGCATAACCGTCATCCTGCTCCATGCCCACCAATGACGCCAGCATAGCAGAGTCAGCCACGGAAAGACAGTGGGGGCAAGACCCTCATCTGTTTCAACTGCAATGAACCGGGTCACTTTGCCGACAAATGCCCGAAGCCGAAGAGAATGGGATCCAGGCCTGTAGCCCCCCAGAACCCCAATACCAACCAGTATGTGATAAAGGGGTGTGTTAATCATGTCTCCGCGGAAAAGGCGCAGACTGCACCAGAGGTAGTATTGGGTACGTTTCTTGTGAACTCAATACCTACAACCGTACTTTTTGATTCTAGTGCAACACATTCTTTCATATCCAAGAAATTTGTGGGGACACATGTGATAAAAGGAGTGAAACTTAAAATCCCCATGCGGGTTCATACACCTGGGAACCGCATGATAACAGCTCACTATAGCCCTTCCGTGAGCCTAGAAATCCAAGGATCACCTTTTCTAGTCAATCTCATCCTCTTGGAATCCAAAGACCTAGATGTCATCCTAGGAATGGATTGGTTGACCCGACACAGGGGAGTGATCAACTGTGCCGACCACATCGTTACAGTGACTAGTTCGAAAGAAAAGGCAGTTATCTTCAAGTCATTGGTGCCGCAGCGTCAGGAAGCAAGCTTGAATTAGATCACAGCAGAGCAACCGTCGGAAGGTGGGACGAAGCCAAAAAGGAAAATAGAGGACATTCCAATAGTAAAGGAATACCCGGATGTGTTCCCGGAAGATCTATTAGGGGTGCCACCAGAAAGGGAAATCGAGTTCAGGATTGATTTGGCACGAGGAACAGCGCCAATATACAAGAGACTGTACATAATGGCACCGAAGGAGATGGCAGAAGTCAAGAAGCAAGTCAACGATCTGCTACAGAAGGGTTACATCTGACCAAGCACATCGCCTTGGGGAGCACCAGTCATCTTCGTGGAAAAGAAGGACAAAACAAAGCGGATGTGCGTGGACTATCGCGCACTAAATGATGTCACCATCAAGAACAAATACCCTTTGCCAAGGATTGATGATCTTTTCGTTCAATTGGAGGGTGCCACCGTCTTCTCCAAGATAGACCTGCGATCAAGCTATCATCAGCTGAGGATCCGGGAAGAGGATATACTGAAGGCAGCTTTCACCACTCGATATGGGTTGTACGAGTGCACCATTATGTCCTTTGGACTGACAAATGCACCGGCCTTCTTTATGAATCTGATGGTGTTCATGGAGTTTCTAGACAAGTTTGTGGTGGTTTTTATCGACGATATTTTGATCTACTCAAAATCAACAGAAGGGCATGAGCAACATCTCCGTCTAGTTCTCGAGAAATTGAGAGAGCACCAGTTATATGCCAAGTTTAGCAAGTGTGACTTCTGGCTAAGAGAAGTGTAGTTCCTCGGACATATCATCACCGCCCAAGGAGTTGCTGTGGATCCAACGAATGTGGAGTCTGTTACTAATTGGAAACCGCCTAAGACAGTGGCACAAGTGTGGAGTTTCCTCAGACTTGCGAGGTATTATCGCTGGTTCATCGAGAATTTCTCGAAGATTGCGACACCCATGACTCAATTGTTGAAGAAAGATGTGAAGTTTGTCTGGACAGCCGAGTGCAACCGCAGTTTTGAAGAACTCAAAAGAAAGTTGGTTTCAGCACCGATCCTAATCTTACCAGATCCTAAGAAAGATTTCTAGGTGTATTGTGATGCATCTCGCCAAGGGCTAGGTGTTGATGTTTTACACCGGCAATATGATTATGGGGCTACTCAGCGAGAGGAAATCCGATGGACTGCAAAGGAACACAGAGGGATTTTATACTGGTTCAGGCCCTCGATGTGTGGTAATACCCTACGTCCAGTTGTGACTATATTCCTTTGAGGATGTGTGTCGATCAATGATCTTCTGTGTTGTTCTACCCTTAGGAGACGCCCTGCCTCCCCTTATATACTGGGGGACAGGAGTACAAGATAGGAATCCTAGCCGGATACGGCCAAGGGATTTCCTTCTTAAAGATATTTCTTACCCAGCTAAGACTGTATATTTCTTTTTACACAAGGCAAAATCTATCGGGTGCTACTATATCTCTAACTACAAGACTCGGCCCATCCTCTATCTGAGTGGCCCATATGCTTGTGATGAGGTACCCAGGGCCCATGGCCTCCACAGTAGCCCCTGAGACCTTCATAGTTGAGTCACAGCTGATGCCGAGTGCTTGTCCTCCACGGTGAAGATTGCCCGAGTGCATTGCTCCCAAGTACTTTTTGTCCGAGTGCTTCTTCTTCCCAAGTCCTGCGTCGTGTCTGCTGGTAGCGAGGCTATGAAGGGCTTCTTGTAGACATATGAATAGTGTGCACCGAATAGGCGCACCTATTAGGTGTAGCCCCTGACTTTGTGCTTAATTGTGAAGACAATTAAACATAAAGTCAAAGATCTTTAACCTTGTAGTCTTTCTCGAGTAGATTACTACTGGTATATGAGATTCTTCGGTATCATGTCAACCGGAATATGATTTATAGTCTTGCCGAGTAGCATGCCACTCGTATATAGGACTCTTCAGCTTTATGTCAGCCGGAATAGGGGGTTTATAGTCTTTCCCGAGTGGCGTCCCACTCGGGAGTTAGACTCCTCAGCGTCATGTTAGCTGGAAAAGATATTTATAGTCTCTCCCGAGTAGTGCACTACCTGAAAGTTAGACTCTTTAGCGTCATGTCAACTGGAATAATGTTGCTCATGGCAACTGGTGGCCAAGCATGTAGGCCGAGTACTACTTTATGAAAATAAATCCATTGCGTGGTCAGGTGTACTCGAGAAAGATACCTGCGTCCCCAATTTTAATGAAGACCAGTTTGTGATCCTTATAAGGATATATCCTCGATACCTAGTGGATAAGACAGATACCCAAACACATGTGTTTAGCAATTAGGCCTTCATGAAGCATATCTGTTTACCTCATCGGTTCCTGTTAATAGCACCAGTACTGCGATTTTAACCTAGCCTGTGAGCAGCCCATATTGAGCGTGCTACTATAGAAACTCATATCTTGGTGGCCCAGTGTCGACTTTGCAGGCCCAAGCCCATTTAGTCGGCACAGGCTCTATAAAAATTGAGGGAGAGAGAAAAGATTCCTCATCTTCCCCACGCGACCAATCGTTTCGTCTTCCCAGCTCCGTACCAAAATTTTGCTTCCTGCTCCACTAGGGTTCGCCATTGCTTGATCCCCCCCCCCCCCACCGAAGCTCGAGTGATTCTGCATCCGCTTGTCGATTCCAAACCCCCGACTTTATTTCCTCCAAATATCTTGTTCCCCCAGCCATGCCAAAGGTTCTGGATGTTGTTGGGTCGTCGGACGATGGGTGGCCGACCTCGAACTGCAGCCGGGCAAAGCTGGAGAGGTTGGAGAGGTCGCTGCAGTTGCAGAACTGCGACATTATCCACTGGCGGCCGGCCGAGGGTGAGTCAGTCCCAAATCCCCAATCCGGTGAAACAGTTGTTTTTTGCCTCTTTCTTTGACCGGGGTCTGTTTCTCCCCTCTTTCGAGTTCTTCCGCCGTCTTCTCAATTTTTACGGATTGGAGCTGGTGAATCTAAATCCCAACTCGATCCTTCAAATCTCAATTTTTGTGACTCTCTGCGAGTGTTACCTGGGCATAGAACCTCACCTCAACTTCTTCAGATACTTATTCCACATAAAGCCCCAACCCTCCAAAAACAAGGTTCAGGTGATTGGCGGAGCTGGCCACCAGTTAAGAAGTGAGATGAAAAAGATATACATTAGTCTTCCCTTGAAGTCTTCTTTGAAAGGTTGGCACAAGGAGTGGTTTTATTGTTCTGATCTGGAGCCCTCCTTGCCTGCATTCACCGAGAAGCCCCCGACGATCTTGCCAAATTGGTCGTTGGAGCCAACCTCCGATGAGATGGGCCAGGTGGATCAGTTGCTGGCCAGATTGAAGAAGTTCAAGGAAGCCGGCCTGACTGGCCCTTTGGTGGCCAAGCATTTCTTGACTCGGCGCATTTAGCCACTAAAGTTGAGAAGCGAGTTCTGTTGGGACTATCAAGGGAAGGATGACCCCGACCGAGAAAGCCGAGAGGTGATCGGCCAACAAGAAGTGACTGAGATCTTGTTCACCTATTTCTCCAATGGGGTGATTGAGACCGAGGACGCGGAGCGTTGCATTGCGGCCTATAACCAGAAACGGCCACGTCCCGAGGTAACATCTGCTTCTCTTCTATAATAAATGCTTGTAGTCATATATCTGTGATTGCCCAGCATTGTATGAAGTATGTTATTGAATTGCTTGTAGTGGTGCAAGGAGTTTGATGACGACTCCCGTCCATTGTCAGCCACGAAATCGAGGAAGAGGCCAAGAAGTCCTGCCGCCCAGCCCGACTCCGAGATAGTGGGGAAAAATCCACTGCAGACCGAGGCAAGGAGAAGGTGGTGAAATCGAGTTCCGCCGCTGGGAGCCTAAAGATAAGAGATACTGCCGGCGCGGGGCCCAAGCCATTGAACCCCGGTCCGGGACCCGTGCAGCCGAGCTCCCCGACGTCGAGCTCAACCAGGGTGCTGCCGAGTACGAGGTCGACCGCGGCACCTCCTAGTACCAGAGCGTCCCAGCCAGCCACACTGCGAATGGGGCCGACCAGGATTAAGGTGCCGCCGCCGACCACTGCGCCCTCCGGCCCGATAGCCAGCAGCACTCCAGCGCCGTCTCCTAGATCTCCCGAACCGAAGCTCAAGTTCGCCAAAAAGTATGTCGTTCTGGGTCTTCTAAGAATCATGTTTATGATTGCGTTGTCTTGATGTCGGATTCGTTGTGCAGGAGGCGGGCCGACATTGACCTCAAGGGGACCACACCGGCCACTCCGGCTGCCGATCCTACCCCAGCCAAGCCAGCGCCAACGAGTACACCTACTGAGCCAGCGGCATTCCTAGTTGCAAAAACTGGGAGCGCCCCAACTGCAGGGCCGCCGACGCCGGCTAACCAGGGGTTGGTTGCCAGAGCTGCTTCTCCTGCTACTGAGCCGGTGCCTGTTGTCGAGGCCGTCGCGGCGGCACCTGAGCCAGTGCCGGTTGTTGAAGCCGTGGCCGCAGCCCCTGAGTCGACCCCTGAAGCCCCGGAGGCAGCCGAGTCGGGGGCCAGGAGCCCGTTGCCGTCGTGGTCATCGTCGTCGTCGTCATCGCTGTCTCCTCCTTCGGATAAGCCAGACCTCCCCAGGCTTGAAGCTCCTCCTCGCAAGTTCCCGCGGATGTTCCATTGGACGGCGCCCGACGGAACCGCGAAGAGTTATAGGCATGACGAGGCCACGGTGGAAAGGGAGCGCGCAAGCCTGCTGCGCGCCACACTCACCGCGTCTCAGTAAATCCAGGCATGACCTTCGCCGTATTAGTAGTCTTGGTTTCCCTGCTCGTATGAGTTATCTGACGAGTGACTCTGTTTTGCTCTATTTTTCCCCGAGTAGAAGCTCGTTGATCGCTCGGAGATGATGAGCGAAGTCTTGATGCGGGTTGCCCCTCAGCTCCAAGAGTTAGACCAGCTCCGGGCCCTGATGGCCGAAGTAGAAGGGCGCAGCCAGGAGAGGGAGTCTTGGCTGAGGGATGGTGTTACTCAGCTCAGGGCCGAAAATTGGGACCAACCCAAAAAGATAAGAGGTGAGCCCCCAAAATATATCTTTCTGACTAGATCCTTGTTAAATTCCTCCAACTGTGTTGTTCCCGACTGCCCAGTTGTGCCTTGCCTGCAACGTTGAGTTCTTGACTAATCTGTCGTGCAGACCTCGAAGCCGAGTTGAAGACTCGGACAGAGAGGGAAATCCAGCTGAAGGAGGCCGAGGAAGCCAAGGCCGAGCTTGAAAAGGACAAGGCCGACCTGACAAAGGCCAAGACTGAGCTTAAATAGGAGAGGTCCGAGTTGAAAGAGGCCAACGACAAGCTCGGTAAGGAAAAAGTCAAACTAGAGAGGACCATAGCCAGGTGGGAGGCTGTGGAGGCCATGGGCCCCGGGTACCTCATTACCAGTATATGGGCCACTCGGATAGAGTACGGGCCAGATCATGTAATTAGAGATAAGATAGCACCCAGCGGGCTTTACCTTGTATAATAAGGAAACATAGTCTTAGTCGGATAGGTCTCTATCTCTAAGAAGGAAATTCCTTGGCCGTATCCAGTTGGGATCCTTATCATGTACCCCTGTCCCCTAGTATATAAAGGGAGGCAGGGCGCCCCCTGAGGGCAGACGGAAGATGATTGATCACCAACCACCTCAGAGGAATAACACCTCAACTGGACGTAGGGTATTACCTCACATCGAGAGCCTGAACCAGTATAAATCTTCTCTGTGTTCCTCTGCAATCCACCGAATTCACCTTCGCCAAGTAGCCCTATAGTTTTATTGCCGGTGCAAAGCATCGACAGTTGGCGCGGTAAGTAGGGACTCCGGCGAATTCTTCATCAGCAAATTCGATGGATCCAACAAACGAAGTCGACGGCAACAAGTTCTCCCCCGGAGACAAGATTTCCTTCGGAAGCCTCGATTTCATTGCCAACCAGATCGGCAACCTTACCTTGGCCGGAACAGATCTAATCCAGCCGGCCGAGGAGCCAGCCGACGTAGCGCTAGTCGGCCCACAAGACGTCGCGATCTCCTTCCACGACTTACTGCGGCAATCCTTCACATCGCCAAGCATAGGGACAACTCTCTCCTTCAGCGTCCGACTTGCGCTAGGCCTTGAGCCAGCCCGGGTTGGGCCGAGAAGGGTAGAGATCGTCAATCTCCCACATGGACTCGGCGACGCTGCGGATTTACATCCCGCACAACAGACGCGATCTCCTGCGATTCAGTTTGGACACGGCCAAGTGCCGTTTCAGATTGGATCTAGAGAGGTTGGGGTCGTTCTCACTCCGATAAACTACTCGGAGTCTGACTCCAAGTCGGATAACGGTTCGAATGCCAGTTTGAACTCCAGTCTGGCGAGTTTTCTCCTCCCCCGCGAGATCTTCATGGCTTCAACACCACCCTCCGAGGTGCGCTGACTACAAGAGGATCAACAGGAGGAGGCGCGCCGACTGAAACAACAGGAGCAGGCTAATCGCGAGGCTCGCAACGACGGGCTGCGCAGAGCTGGGCGAGCAGCCCAGCAGCAGATTCTCCAGACCAAAGTCAGCGATCACGACGTCTTCATCACGCCGCAACAGAATGTTGTGGCCGTTGCAACTTTGCTGGACACGCTCCAGCTCGGGCCTGATCACTAGGCCACCCCAACTATCGCCAAGATCAAGGCGATGATCACGGCTGCTGCCTGCCAACAATAACAACAGCAGTCAGGCGACACCCTAGTACCGACTAACTGGTCGGGATCTCTAGCAGCGGGCTCGTCCACATCAGCTCGGCGTCGGGCGACTAGCTCAAGTCGGCCACACGAGGAGTCTAGGCAAACTACACTCGGCAATACGAATAACAACAACCGGCGCCGTCACCAGTATGATCGCCGGCCTAATCAAGACCTCCGAGAGCGCCTACAACATGACCTTCGCCATACTATCAGCGCCCGGTGCCGTGAACGACAAGAAGATGAGCGCCGCCAACTAGAAGATGAAAATGAGCGCTTTGGCCTCCATCACAAGTAGTTTAACCGCCGTGGTCGAAGACACTCATCCTGGACCCGGTCGTCAGACACATCAGGCTGAAGAAAACCCTTATCGACGGAGGTAGCGCGCTCAACATCTTATTCGCCAAGACTTTGGACAAGATGAAGATTCCTCGTTCAGAATTACGGCCAAGTACTGCGCCCTTCCACGGGATAATTCCTGGCCTGTCATCAACTCCACTTGGGCAAATAACCTTGCCGGTAACCTTCGGCACGGGGGATAACTTCCGCACGGAAAACGTCTGTTTCGAGGTCGCCGACTTCGAGACCGCATACCACGCGATACTCGGACGGCCGGCACTCGCCAAATTCATGGCGATACCGCACTATACATACATGGTGCTCAAGATGCCTGGGCCAGCAGGAGTCCTCTCCCTCCGTAGCGACATCAAGCAAGCCTTCACCTGCGACAAGGAGAGCTGTGAACTGGCTCAATCACAAGAGGCGGCAGTCGGGCACGATAGCATTCAGCAATCTGTCACAACTAAAGTCGAGCAGGATCAAGTTCCGGTGAAAAAGGCAGCAAAGTCGGGAATTTCAGCGGACTTTGACACGAAGAAGATCCCCCTGGACCCTTCCGACCCCTTCAAGACTGCTCTAGTTGGACCGGACTCGACCCAAAAAGAAGACGCGCTCGTCACCTTCCTAAAGCCAATAAAGATATCTTCGCATGGAAACCGTCCGACATGCTGGGCGTACCAAGGGAGGTGATCGAGCACCTCAATGTGAAGACAGACGAAGCTAGTCAATCAACGGCTCCGGCGCTTCGCTCAAGACCGAAGGATGCTATTCGGAGGTGATTACAAGCTCCTCGTAGCCGGGTTCATCAAGGAGGTCTATCACCCGGATTGGCTGGCAAACCCAGTTCTGGTCCGGAAGAAAAACGGTAAATGGCGCATGTGCGTCGACTACACCAATCTCAACAAGGCGTGCCCAAGGACCCATTTGGTCTTCCAGGATAGATCAGGTGGTCGATTCCAAGGCAGGGTGCGACCTACTCAGCTTTCTCGACTGCTACTCGGGATACCATCAAATCTGCCTGAGGGAGGAAGACTGCTTAAAGACATCTTTCATCACGCCGTTTGGAGCGTACTGCTATATCACAATGCCGTTCGGTTTGAAGAATGATGGAGCAACCTATCAACGGGCCATTCAGCGATGTCTGCACACTCAGATCGGGCGCAAGGTGGAAGCCTACGTCGACGACGTGGTGATCAAGACCAAGTCTAAAGAAGACCTCATCGCTGACCTGGAAGAAACCTTCCAAAATCTTCGACGATTCAAGATGAAGCTAAACCCGGAAAAGTGCTCCTTTGGTGTGCCATCCGGAAAGTTACTCGGCTTCATCGTCTCGTATCGCAGCATCGAGGCCAACCCGGACAAAGTCAACGCCATCAGGAACATGGCACCCCCGACTAACCTCAAAGACGTCCAGAAGCTGACAGGCTGCATGGCGGCACTCAGCCGGTTTATTTCCCGACTGGGCGAACGGGGTATGCCCTTCTTCAAGCTCCTCAAAAAGGCGGACAACTTTCCAATGGACTCCGAAAGGCCAACAAGCCTTCGAAGACTTTAAGCAATTTCCCACATCACCTCCTGTGTTGGCGTCACCTCTGCCCCAAGAACCGCTAATGCTATATCTGGTGACAGCTACTCAGGTAGTCAGCACGGTGCTGGTTGTTGAGCCATCCGAATAGGGTCACATTCAGAAAATACAACGGCCAGTCTACTTTGTCAATGAGGTCCTTGCCGACTCGAAGACGAGATATCCACAGGTCCAGAAGCTGCTATATGGCCTACTCATTACAGTCCGGAAGCTAGTGCATTATTTTCAAGCACATCAAGTCACGGTGTTCACAGCGTTTCCACTCGGGGATGTCCTTCATAATCGCGAGTCCACCGGCCGAATTCGCTAAATTGGGCACTCGAGCTTGCTAGGGCATTCGATATCACCTTCCAGCCACGGACAGCAATTAAATCACAAGCTCTAGCCGATTTCATGGCCAAGTGGACAGAAGTCCAACTGCCTACATCAACAGCAAAGCTAGAGTACTGGACAATGTACTTCGACGGTTCTCTACGGATCGGCGGCGCTGGGGCTGGAGTCATATTGACCTCCCCCACTGGCGAGAAACTGAAGTACGTCCTACAAATCCACTTCCCGGCTTCCACAAGTCCCGATACGACAACTTATTCATGTGCTCCGCATCACTATATCACTCGGCATACGTCGACTGGTTGTGCGCGGAGATTCTCAACTCGTGGTAAACCAAGTCATGAAAGACTGGACTTGTCTCGACGGCATACTGTCGGGAGGTCCGCAAGCTGGAAAACAAAGTTCGACGGGCTGGAAATAACACATGTCCTACGTCAATACAACGACACGGCAGACAAGCTGGCAAACATGGGATCCAAGCGAGAAGCAGTTCCGACTGGAATCTTTGTCGAGCAACTCATGGAGCCATCAGTCAAGAAGAAACCGGTGCCGGAGCAGTCGGGAGGCGAACCTACCCTGGCCACAGACGAGGTGCTGCACATATGTCAAGACTGGAGGACTCCTGTTGTCAAATTTCCCTGGACGACGAACTCCTAGAAGATCGCAGTCAAGCCGAGCAGATAAAGCGTAGAAGCAAAAGCTTCCTACTAGTCAGAGAAGACCTGTATCCGAAGGGCGAGCGCATCCGGTGTCCTCATGCGTTGCGTCACCACCGAGGAGGGCAAGTAGATTCTGCAGTCGATTCACTCGGCATATGTGCAACCATGCCGCATCCAGGACGTTAATCGAAAAAGGCTTACCGACAGGGATTCTTCTGGCCCACAGCAGTAACAGACGCCAAGGACATTGTTCGCAAGTGCAAGGGTTGCCAGTTCTACGCAAGACAAACAAATCTCCCAGCCCAGGAACTCCAAACTATCCCTATTTCTTGGCCATTCGCAGTATGGGGGCTCGACATGGTTGGGCCCTTCAAGAAAGCGCCAAGAGGGTTTACACATCTACTCGTCGTGGTGGATAAATTCACCAAGTGGATTGAAGCTAAACCCGTTGCAACAATTATAGCGGCACGAGCAAAAGACTTCATCATGAGTATACTATACCGGTTCGGGGTTCCTAACCGCATCATCTCTGACAACGGTACTCAGTTCACGGGCGGCGTATTCCAAGACTTCTGCGAAGAGTTCGGCATCAAGATTTGCTACGCATATGTGGTGCACCCGTGGAGCAACGGGCAGGCCGAACGAGCCAACGGTATGGTCTTTACAAAGGCATCAAGGCCAGAATATTTTATGACCGACTAAACCATACGCGGGGCCGGTGGACAAGAACTCCCATCATTCTCTAGTCTCTCAGAACCACGGGCAGTCGGGCAATAGGGCAATCCCCTTTCTTCCTGGTCTATGGTGCCGAGGCTATGCTACCAACAGAGTTACAGTTCGGCTCTCCGCGAGCCCAGGATTACTCAGAAGATGACTCAAATAACACCTGACTGGTCGAGCTAGATCAGTTGGAAGAAGCAAGGGACACCGCAACAATCCAGTCGGCAAGGTATCTTCAAGGCCTATGTCGCTACCACAATCGCAATGTCCGTGGCCGCGCCTTTTTGGTCGGGGACCTCGTCTTGAGGAAAATACAAAAGCACCAAAAGACAGGAATAAATTATCCCCAATCTGGGAAGGGCCGTTCATTATAGCTGAGGTCACGTGGCCAGGCGCCTACCGACTAAAGACTGAAGACGGTGTTCTCATCAGCAACTCATGGAACATAGAACAGCTACGTCCTTTCTACACCTGAGTTTTATAATTTTCATTGTACAGTTTCTCTGACTCACTACGCCGCTTGTATCAACCGAGTAGTGAGTCGGGGGCTGCATGTATATATGTGTTCTGTCAATAACATATGAGCTTATCCTACTCCAGTTATGAAGCTTTACTACGACTGTCACGTTTGCCCGAGTACAGCTGCTTACTTTGAATGTTTTTATTAAGTTCTTACAGACTAACTAGGCGCAGACTACACGGTCAAGTAAAGCTAATGACGACTGAGTAATAAGCTTGGCGGCATTGCACACATATTTACACACGTTTTTTCACAAAAGTGTATACATACCGACAACATAATATGTTGCCCTTATAGACCCAGGTCTTGGGTAATTACCTCAGCAGTCGGCTTCGCCCGGGCAATCAGCTCCAGCGTCTCCTCGGGCGTTGTCTCCTCGGCAAACGCCTCCCCAATGGCTTCAATGTCTGCCCTCGGGTAGATGGATTTGGTCACCGCCAGGGTTTGGGCCACGCCGGCAACAACATGCTCATCCAAGTACTTCTTCAAGGCACTCGGTGCATTCTCAAGACGCGTCTCTATTTGGGGGATCTTGCTGCAACTGGTTCCCACAGGGCTGAGATCTATGAGGTTAAGGAGCCCTTTCACGGACCCGACAAGGGCTTCCCGTGACTCCCTAATCACCCTTATCTCCTCTATGTAAAACCGATACTGGGCCTGGACATTGGCTCTCATGTCTGCCTAGGTCTACCGGCAAGTAAACTTGTCAGACTCGGCTACAGATGGAATGACTAATGGATTGGCTAAGATCACGATCAGGTTGAGGACTTACTTTCATAGTCGGCCTCCCACCCGGCCACGGTCTTCTCCAGTTCAGCTTTTTCCTTACCGAGCATGACGACGGCCTCTTTCAGCTCGGCCTTCTCTCGTTCAAGCTCGGCATTGGCCTCTATCAGGTCGGCCTTGACCTTGTCAAGCTCGGCCCTGGCTTCTTCGGCCTCCTTCAGCTAGGATTCCCTCACTGTTCGGGTCTTCAACTCTGCTTCGAGGGCTACACGACAGATTAGCCAAGAGCTCAACCGTGCAGTCATGACATAACTGGGCAGTCGGGAACAATGCAGCTGGATGAATACGTCGATGGTTCAGTCAGGAAGGCGCATTCGAGGAATTTACCTTTGATCTTTCCGGCTAGGTCCCAAGTCTCCTCCCTGAGCTGGTCGGCGCCACTCTTCAGCCAGGCTTCCCTCCCCGTGTGACGCTCCTCCATCTTGGCCTTCAATGCCCGGAGCCGCTCCAATTATGAGAGGTGGGGAGCCATTTCGACCAGGATCTCTGTCATCGCCTCATTGCGGTCGACAAGTGTGGGTGCCATGGGCCCCGGGTACCTCATGACAAGCATATGGGCCACTCGGATAGAGGATGGGCCTGGCCTTGTAATTAGAGATATAGCTAGATTCGGTAGACTTTGCCTTGTATAGAAAGGAATATACAGTCCTAGTCGGGTGCGTTATATCTCTAAGAGGAGATCCCTTGGCCGTATCTGGTTGGGACTCCTACCTTGTAACCCTGTCCCCCAGTATATAAGGGGAAGCAGGGCGCCCCATGAGGGCAGGTGCACACAAGTTCATCAGAACTACCACCGTATATCCTCAAAGGAATACATACAAACTGGACGTAGGGTATTACCTCACATCGAGGGCCTGAACCAGTATAAAATCTCCTTGTGTTCCTTTGCAATCCATCAAGTTTCCATCCGCCGAGTAGCCCCATATATTTATTGCCGGTGTAAAACATCGATAGTTGCCGCGCCAGGTAGGCGCTTCGGCGCGATCTACATCTACAAGCTCGATGGATCCAGCAACTGAAGTCGACAGCAGCAAACTCTCCCCCGGAGATGCAATCGCATTTAGAAGCCTCGACTTCGTCGCCAACCAGATCGGCAATCTCACCTTGGCCGACTCGGACTCGATCCGATCTGCTAGGGAACCAGCCGACTCCGCGCCAGTCGGCCTACACGACGCTGCAGCAATCTTTCACGATATGCTGTGGCAACCTCCAATACGCCCGAGTCCAGGGACAACTCTTTCTTTCGGTGTTCGACTCAGACTCGGTTTTGAGCCGGCCAAGATCGGGCCAAAAAAGGAAGAGGTCGTCAACTTCCCGTTCGGACTCGGCGACGCCGCGGATATCTACAATCTACATCCGACGCGGCAAACCCGATCCTCTGGAGTTCGACTCGGATACGGCCCCGAGCCGCTCGAGATCGGATCTAGCGAGGTCGGAGTTGTAATTACCCCCATCAACTATTCCGACTACGACTCTCAGTCGGACTACGAATCCCAGTTGGATTCCGACTCTAAGTCGGACAGCAGTTTAGCAAGCTTCTCCCCGCCACGAGAAATCTTCATGGCATCCAAAGGCTCTACTCCTACTCAGGAATCACGCCGACTACATGAGCAACAAGAGGAGGAAGCCTGCCGACTGCGAGAACAACAGGAGGAAGAACCAAGACGCCTGCACGCCCGCAACAACGGCCTACGCAGGGCTGGGCGAACCACTCAGCAACAAACCCTCCAAACAAAAGTCGGCGACCACGACGTCTTCGTCACACCAGAACAGAACATCGTGGCTGCCGCGACTCTACTGGACACGGTCCAACTTGGGCCTGATCACGAGGCCACCCTGACGATCGCAAGGATAAAAGCCATGCTTACCGCTGCTGCATGTCAGCAGCACCAACAATCGGGCAACACACTCATACCGACCAGTCGGTCGGCTTCCCCAGCGGCAGTCTCGTCCACCTCAAAGCGACGCCGAGCGACCGGCTCTAGTCGGCTGCACACGGGGTCGCGCCAAACGTTACTCAGGACCCCCAACAACAATTGGCGGCTCCGAGGCCAACCACGGCATAACCTTCAGCAAGACACCAACGCTCGGCACCGCGAACAAGAAGATGACGAGCAACGCCGACTGGAAGATAGGAACGAGTGCTTCGGCTTCCACCACGAGCGGTTTCGCCGCTGTAGTCGGGGTCGGAGTCCTCATGAAGATAGAGTACCGGCCTTCACCCAGGAGCTACAACAGGTCGACTGGCCGTCGGGTTTCAAGCCTACAGGCATCGACAAATACGACGGCAAGACCAATCCCAAGTCCTGGCTCACGGTCTACACTCTGGCGATCCGAGCAGCTGGAGGAAATCACAAAGTCATGGCTAACTACCTCCCGGTCGCTTTAGCCGACTCAGCGAGGACATGGCTAACAGGACTTCCCAAGCAATCAATCAGCTCCTGGGGAGAACTCCAAGAACGCTTCATCGCCAACTTCCAGGGGACATACGAGAGGCCATCTTCCGAGTACGACTTATATCAGTTGCATCAAAGGAAGAACGAGTCTCTTCGTGACTTCATTAAGAGGTTTTTTGAGAAGAAGAACTCAATCCCTAACGTCAAGGATGAGGTCGTCATCGCCGCCTTTCGAAAAGGAGTCAAAGACACCTCGTTCATCAACAAATTCACATGGAAGCCTCCCAACTCTGTCAAGGCTTTATTCGACATGGCGAACAAATACGCCGACTCAGCCCACGCTGTTGCTGAGGCCCTTGAAGATAAAAAGGCATCCTGACAGAAGAAGCGGGAGGGCACCAACGACGCGGTCCTGACTAAAGCCGGGAATCGCATACGCAAGTCAGACGGCTTCATTGTGGCAGTCGGTCACAATCGTCTTCGACTTTCAACAACTGAAGATTATCATAACAACAAGTGACATGCTCGGGGGCTCACAAGCTCAAACGAAAGGATGGCGTCCCCACTCCAAAATACCGAACAGCTAAGTCGCTTCCTGATAAATATTTCTTCACTCGGCCTTGCCAATGCCGCTTACACCTAATAGGTGCACAAGCTGCACTCTTCTCTGTTTTTGCTCTTAAATGATTGCAAAAGTACTCGAGTAGCATAAATCCTAATCCGTGAAACTTTGCTCCATGAAAGACGAACTCAAGTCACCCAAAACGCGTATCTGGGAAAGAGCCATGAGCCAACTCCCGACGCTAGGGGGCTATGACTAGTCTGGTAGAGTGCTTAAACGTAAGGGGTCAACTACTCGGGGAAATTAATATCAATAAGAGGAAGAACATGTATTTACATATATTGTAAAATACATTTTATTCGGATGATTGTTTTCATCATCAGATACTACTCATCCGATATCTTTATATTGCAGACCCAGCTCCGGATACGCGTGACAGGAACTCAGGGCTACGAGCCTATCTCCTACGCTTGGGGGCTGGACAAGTCTGCCAAAATACACTCGGGATGCTCCATGAGGGCTACTTACCGAGTACTTGCGCCAGTCGGGACATCATCTTCCCCGGCTATGCTCCATGTGAGCTGACAACCGACTTCCGGCACTAGTCGGGGGTCGTATATCACTCGGTTGGGTGAGGTACGCCCCACGAGGGTCGTCAGCCGAATCCTATGCTAATGCTAGGTTCGGGTACCTTATTTGGTCACAACTCTGTCAAGTTGGGTACGCCCCATGAGGGTCGCTAGCCGAATCCTATGCTAATGCAAGGTTCGGGTACCTCGCTTGGCTATAACTCTGTTGGGTAGGGTATGCCCCATGAGGGTCACTAGCCGAATCCTATGCTAATGCAAGGTTTGGGTACCCTGCTCGGCTCTCCTGAAGTCAGAGAAGACTTACATCGTCAAAGCGCATCCGGAGTTCTCATGCACTGCGTCACACCTGAGGAGGGCAAGCAGATCCTGCAACATACCTGCTCGGGCACCTGTGGCAACCAGGCTGCATCCAGAACATAAGTCGGAAAGGCTTGCGGATAAGGATTTCTCTGGCTGATTGCGGTTATCGACACCAAAAAACTCATCCTGACATGCGAGGGATGGTAATTTTATAGAGCCTACATTGGGTGGGTCGGTTTGGACCAGCTTACTCGGTAATGGGCCACCAAGATATGAGTTCCTACAGTAGCATGCTCCATGTGGGCCACCCGCAGGCTGAGTTGAAATTATAGCACTGGTGCTACCAACAGGAACCGATGAGGTAAACAGATATGCTTCATGAGAGCCTTACTGCTAAACATATATGTTTGGATATCTGTTCTACCCACCAGGTCTCGAGGATATATCCTTATAAGGATCACAAGCTGGTCTTCATTAAAATTGGAGATGCAGGTATCTTTCTCGAGTACACCTGACCACGAGATGGATTTATTTTCATAAAGTGGTACTCGGCCTACATGATTGGCCACCAGTTGCCATGAGCGACATTATTCCAGCCGACATGACGCCGAAGAGTCTAACTTTTGAGTAGTACACTACTCGGGAGAGACCATAAACCTTCTTTTCCCGCTGACATGACGCGGATGAGTCTAACTTCTGGGTGGGACGCCACTCGGAAAAGACTATAAACCCCCCTTTCCAGCTGACACGAATCTGAAGAGTCCCATATACGAGTAGCATCCTACTCGGCAAGGCTATAAATACCCATTTCGACTGACATGAAGTCGAAGAGTCCTACATACGAGTAGTTCCCTGCTCGGCAAGACTATAAATCATATTCCGGTTGACATGATACCGAAGAGTCTCATATACCAGTAGTAATCTACTCGGGAAAGACTTCCAGGTTAAAGATATTTGACATTATGTTTAATTGTCTTCACAATTAAGCACAAAGTCGGGGGCTACACCTAATAGGTGCGCCTATTTGGCGCACACTATTCATACATCTACATGAAGCCCTTCATAGCCTCGCTGCCAGCTGACATGAAGCAGGACTCGGGAGAAGCAGCACTCAGACAAAGAGTACTCGGGAGCAATGCACTCGGGAAGACTTCACCATGGAGGATGAGCACTCGGCATCAGCTGTGACTCAACTATGAAGGTCTCAGGGGCTACTGTGGGTGCCATGGGCCCTGGGTACCTCATGACAAGCATATGGGCCACTTGGATAGAGGATGGGCCTGGCCTTGTAATTAGAGATATAGCTAGATTCGGCAGACTTTGCCTTGTATAGAAAGGAATATGCAGTCCTAGTCGGGTGCGTTATATCTCTAAGAGGAGATCCCTTGGCCGTATCTGGTTGGGACTCCTACCTTGTAACCCTGTCCCCCAGTATATAAGGGGAAGCAGGGCGCCCCATGAGGGCAGGTGCACACAAGTTCATCAGAACTACCACCGTATATCCTCAAAGGGATACATACAAACTGGACGTAGGGTATTACCTCACATCGAGGGCCTGAACCAGTATAAAATCTCCTTGTGTTCCTTTGCAATCCATCAAGTTTCCATCCGTCGAGTAGCCCCATATATTTATTGCCGGTGTAAAACATCGACAACAAGCTTCTGCTCAGGGTAAAAAACAAATTAAGGATGGAGTCAGACGTCAAAACAAGAAGATCACCACGACTATGCCACAAGAATCATACCCCGACTCCTTGGGACCCGCTGATAGCGGCGCGAAGCAAGCTTTCGAGTTCCCTTCTCGCGACAACTTCGTCAAGCTTGAAGCTCTTCGCAGTCCCGAAGAGCGCCGTCTAGGTGAATGTCCGTGGCATCCTACGCGGAGGAGCTTCAATCCGAGGCAGGTTTGGGATCTCTGGCAGCAGCGACGACGACAACGACGACCACGACAGCGACGGGGTCCCGGCCCCCATGCCGCCGTCCCCCGCGGCTTCGGGGACCGGCTCGGGGGCTCCAACAACGGCCTTCATGATAGGCGACGCTTCAGGGGCTGGGGCCTCAACCTTAGCAACTGCCTCTTGGTCGGGTGGCGACGGCGACCCTACAGTCGGGACCACCTCAGTCTCCGCGACTGGGCTGGCCATCGGCTCAGCGGGTATGTTCGCGGCCGTCGGCTCGGCTAGGGCAAGCTCTTCAAGGGGAGCGGTCGGATCGGTCTCGTTGAGATCGATGTCGGCTCGCTTCCTGCATGATGAAATAAGACATCAAAACACTACTGCAACACGCAAGAATTCCAGAAGATTCGGAGCAGCATGCCTCTTGGAGAACTTCAGTTTCCTGCCGGGCGACCCGGGTCCTAGCGGAGAGCTACCTCCGGTTGTTAGCCCGGCCGGCGAATTGGTCGGCGCCACGGTCGGTAGCGGCATATCAACTCGAGTCGGCCCCAGTTCTGGTGCGGCTGGCTTGGGCGCCCCTATCCTCGGCGGTGTCTGCTCTGGCCGGCCCCTCGGTGGTGCTATTGCCGGACCTAGCAATGTTGGGCTCAAACCCACAGGTCTCAACCTTGGACTTGATCGCCTGGGCGCCGCGGCGACGGTGTCCTTTATCTTTAGGCTTCCTGCCACGGCGCACGGCGTCATGGCCCCCTCACCCCGATACAGAATGGGCTTCTTCCCTGCTCTCTTGGAGTCGGGCTGGGTAGTGGAGGGGCTCCTCGGCCTTTTCTTCGATGCAACGGCCAACAACAGGCGAGAGTCTTCATCGAACTCTTCGTGCCACTACAAATGAGTCAACAAAATACATCATGCAGTGCTGAACAATCACAGTTCCATAGGCATTCATCACAGAAGAAGATTAAAGGTTACCTTGGTCCGGGGCTGAATGAAGCTATAGGCCGCGACCCGGCGATTATCGTCTTCGTTCGCGATCACCCCCTCAAAGAAATAACCGAACAGGCCCAGCCAAATGCGCTCCTCAGCTTCAGCGGCTGGATGCGCCAAGTTAGGAAGCGACGAGCCACCCAAGGTCCTATCAGGCCAGCCTTCTTGAGGTCATCTAACTTCACCAACAATTGATGTGCCTGGCCCATTTCCTCAAAGGATGGCTCTGCTGACCAATTTGGTGAAACCACGAGCGGCAAGCCGGTAAATGGGCGCAAGGAGGGAGCCAGATCTGCGCAATAGAACCATTCCTTGTGCCAGCCTTTCACAGAAGATTTCAAGGGGAGATCAAGATATGTCTTCTTCCCATCGCTCCTCAGCTGGAGACCAGCCCCCCCAATCACACTAATATTATTCTTGGAGGGTTGGGGTTTGATGTGGAACAAATGTCGGAAGAGAATAAAATGGGGTTCAACACCCAAAAAGCACTCAGAGAGAGTAACAAATATGGAGATCTAAAGGATCGAGTTGGGGTTCAAATGCACCAACTCTAGCCCATAGAAGTCAAGGACGCGGCGGAAGAAATCGGAAGATGGAAGGCACAAGCCCCGATCGAAAAAAGAGGTGAAAACTACTATTTCACCAGGTTGGGGATTTGGAACCGACTCACCCTTAGCCGGCCGCCAGCGAATCACCTCTTGGCTGGGCAACTTCAGTTGACTCTCCAGCAGCTTCAGCTTCACCGAGCCGCAATCTGAAATCGGCCAAGCACTCTTCGGCGCACCCACAAGATCCGAAGCTTTCGGCATGGCTGGAAGCGGCAAGATTTGGGGGAAAATGAATCGGGGGCTTCGAACAAACGAAGAGGATTGGAATCGCCCAAGTTCAGGTGGGGAATAGCAGCAGCTAACCCTAGCCGGGCAGGAAGCGAAAAGTTGGGCGCGAAGGTGGAAGACGAAGCGATTGGCTGATTTGGGGAAGAAGGAATCTTTTTCTCTCTCCCCACTTTTTATAGAGCTGATGCCAACTAGATGGGCTTGGGCCTAAACAGTCAGCACTGGGCCACCAAGATATGAGTTCCTACGGTAGCATGCCCCACGTGGGCCGCCCACAGGCTGAGCTGAAATTATAGCGCTGGTGCTAACAACAGGAGCCGATGAGGTAAACAGATATGCTTCATGAGAGCCTTATTGCTAAACATATATGTTTGGGTATCTGTTTTATCCACCAGGTCTCGAGGATATATCCTTATAAGGATCACAAGCTGGTCTTCATTAAAATTAGGGATGTAGGTATCTCTCTCGAGTACACCTGACCATGCAGTGGATTTATTTTCATGCAGTGGTACTCGGCCTACATGCGTGGCCACTAGTTGCCATGAGCAACGTTATTCCAGCCGACATGACGCTGAGGAGTCTATCTTTCGAGTAGTGCACTACTCGGGAGAGACTATAAATATTTTTTCCCGCTGACATGATGCGGAGGAGTCTAACTTCTGAGTGGGACGCCACTCGGAAAAGACTATAAACCCCCCTTTCCAGCTGACATGACGCTGAAGAGTCCCATATATGAGTAGCATCCTACTCGGCAAGACTATAAACACATATTCCAACTGACATGAAGTTGAAGAGTCCTACATACGAATAGTTCCCTACTCGGCAAGACTATAAAGTTTATTCCGGTTGACATGATACCGAAGAATCTCATATACCAGTAGTAATCTACTCGGGAAAGATTATCAGCTTAAAGATCTTTGACTTTATGTTTAGTTGTCTTCACAATTAAGCACAAAGTCGGGGGCTACACCTGTCATGGGCAGCCAACAGGCTGCCAGGCGCGGTTGTCCTAGTTGGGCCTTAAGCCCATTAGTGTTAATTAGTGTCTCTCTTAGTTATTTATCTATATTAGAGGAAATAGGAATAGTACCATATTGTCTAGGCACAAGAGGTGTTAGTCCTATGTACCCTTTATAATCAGCCCATGAGGCACAATAGAAATCAAGCAATGAATTATGAAGAAACAATTCTAGTCCCCCTCAACCTCTCAAGCTCTTGGCAAAGCATAAGGCCTAGTTATCCCAAATATCCACCACGTACATAACATCTGGTATCAGAGCCCAGCTATCCTCATCTTCCTCAGCCGCTGCCAATCCTCTACATCACCACGAAAAAAAAAATCGATCCAGATCGCCGATCCATCCACAACCCTAACACCAGCCGCTACCACGATCCGCTCCCTCACCATCCACCGCCGCCACCTCCCCCACTCCCGATTCCTCGATCCAGATCACCGTCGACGCCTCGATCCAAGCCCAAAGTACCGTAGCACCGCGGGTGAACAGTACCCGCGGTACTGTAGCGCACTGCCGCCGCCGAGCGACTCCTCTGCGCGCGGGTCTCCTCCACGCCGCCGTGGGTCTTCTCCACGCAACAACGCACCAACTCCGCCCTTTTCTCCATCGAGCAGCCGCATTCAGCCCCGGCCCCTCGATGGATTTTCCTCAGTTTGATGGGACCTCTGATCCGGTGGCCTTCGTCAACCAATGCGAGTTCTACTTCCGCCGAGAGCGCATCATGGAGGAAGAAAAGGTATGGCTGGCTTCTCGCAATTTGAAAGATGACGCCCGGGTTTGGTTCCTCCAAGTCCAGGAGGACGAAGGCACCCCGGCGTGGCGTCGCTTCACGAAGCTCCTGCACCTGCGCTTCAAATCGCCCCCGTGCCCCAACCTGCTCCATCGGGTGGCCCTTGGCGTCGACAACACCCTGCGCATCCTTGCTGAGGTGTCCACACAACTGGATCGCCTCAGGGCGCGTCTCGAGGCAAAGGACAAGGATGACCGTGAATGCCGGGCGGTAGTACGCCTCCAGGCAGCAGCACAGGGACTCCTGGCACGCCGTCGAGCGCATGTTCTTCGTGCAGCAAAAGCATCCACGGAGCAAGCAGCGGTGCGTCTACAAGCAACAATGCGAGGTTTTCTTGTCCGGCGCAAGGTGCGTACGTTGCGCATGGCACTCACGACGGTGCAATGGCAAATCACAGCCCGCAGGTTTGACCACACAAGCCCGCCTGTCCTCCCTGCAGAGTTCCGGGTATGGTGTCTCCCGGCAACGACCATGGCAACACAGCAGCAGGCATCATTGGCGGTTCCATCTGTGCCAAGAACTGCAGCGGCCGTCTCATCTGTTCAGGCGCCCAGCAGACTCGTCGGCTGCTACACCCTCCTCTTTTCAGCCCACGTGACGCTAGCTGTTGGGTTCTTTCCTTGGGATCCAGGAGGACACGAGGACGTAGCTGTCGTCCAAATTTATATTTTAGTTTCAAATTTATTTCCAATTTTAATCTTCAATAACAAAGGTAAGCCGAGATGTAAAAGGCTTAACCCTATGTTGCGTCAAATAGGTCCGTGGCAACTATCCAGCTCGAGGACGAGCTGGGTCTCCGAGGGCGGGGGAGATGTCATGGGCAGCCAACAGGCTGCCAGGCGCGGTTGTCCTAGTTGGGCCTTAAGCCCATTAGTGTTAATTAGTGTCTCTCTTAGTTATTTATCTATATTAGAGGAAATAGGAATAGTACCATATTGTCTAGGCACAAGAGGTGTTAGTCCTATGTACCCTTTATAATCAGCCCATGAGGCACAATAGAAATCAAGCAATGAATTATGAAGAAACAATTCTAGTCCCCCTCAACCTCTCAAGCTCTTGGCAAAGCATAAGGCCTAGTTATCCCAAATATCCACCACGTACATAACATACACCTAATAGGTGCACCTATTCAGCGCACACTATTCATATATCTCCCTGAAGCCCTTCATAGCCTTGTTGCCAGCTGACATGAAGCAGGACTCGGGAAGAAGACTTACTCGGACAAAGAGTACTCGGGGGCATTGCACTCGGGCAATCTTCACCGTGGAGGACGAGCACTCGGCATCAGCTGTGACTCAACTATGAAGGTCTCAGGGGCTAGTGTGGAGGCCATGGGCCCTGGGTACCTCATTACCAGTATATGGGCCACTCAGATAGAGTATGGGCTAGATCATGTAATTAGAGATAAGATAGCACCCGGCGGGCTTTACCTTGTATAATAAGGAAACATAGTCTTAGTCGGATAGGTCTCTATCTCTAAGAAGGAAATCCCTTGGCCCTATCCGGTTGGGATCCTTATCATGTACCCCTATCCCCTAGTATATAAAGGGAGGCAGGGCGCCCCATGAGGGCAGACGGAAGATGATTGATCACCAACCACCTCAGAGGAATAATGTAACACCCTGAAATTATCCCTATATAAAATATTGTGTAAAAAGAATTTTTAGAAATGGAATTAAAAGTCTCAATGAGTGAAAAGAATAAAATCAGGGAAAAATCTGAAGAAAAATGGGCTTGAAAATAATTTTATAAAATTCTTTGCTTAATTATTTAATTTCTGGAATTTTCTGGGAATTAATTGATTAGGGGAAGTAATTTCGGCAAAATAAATAAGCTCACAGCAGTGAAATAAAAAGAGAAAGGTTTTTAAAATCCCCTTCGTAGCCGCTGGGCCAGATCTCAGTCCGTTGCTGTGCCCGCGCCCTCTCCAGTGCCCGTGCCCGCGCCCCTGCCGTGCTCGTGCCCGCGCCCCTGCCGTGCCCGTCCGTTAGGTCGTCGTCTTCCTCGCGCCCGAAGGCGCTGTAGCACCCGAGAGCCGCCGCCGCGAATCCCGCCAAATCCGTTCGCCCCGGACCCGTTCTCTCCAAATCGGTTGAGGGAAAACCGAGTCCTTATCCTCCTCTACCTAATCCCCAAGAGAACCGGAGCTGAATCGTGCGGGGAACGGAGCCCCGAAGCCTCCCGAGTCAGTCTCCTCTCTCTCTCTCGTCGCCGCCGCAAAACCCGTCGAGTCCGAGCCGGAGTCCGCCCCTCTTTGCCTTAAATAGCGAGCCTGGAACCCCTAGGGTCGTTTTCACCCTTTAGATCGAGCTCGAGCTAGCCCTAGCCGCCTCCCCGCGCCTTGCGCTTGCTCCGCCGCCGCCGCCAGGCTTCGGTTGCGCGCCACCGTCGCCTCAGCCACCGTCGGAGTTCGCCGACGCCTCGGTTAGGTTCGCAGGGTCCCGCTGAAGCTAGGCCGCCGCCTCGTAGCCCTCGGAAGCCGCCGGAGCACCACCTTAGACGAAGACCCGAAGCCCTTCACCGCCGCAAGCTCGTCGCCGGCCGTCTCCGTCGCCGTCCTTCGCCGTTTCGCCCTCGGTAACGATCGCCTCGACCTCCTTTACCTTTTCCCGCTCTCCTAGTGCGTCGCCGCGCCGCCGATCGCCGTCGACCATCGGATACTGTGCCGCTGGCCTACGTGCGGCCCGCGCGTGCCGCGCCTCCCCCTCAGGCCCACCTGTTGGCTGTGCACCATCTCCCCTTCTCGCTGTCCAGTGGGGCCCATCTATCAACTCTTTCTTCCTTCTTCGTCCGAATCGGGCGGAGGAGAAATTCCCCTCTACCGTCCGATCAGCGCCCTGCCTCGACACCCCGCGCGCCCGCCCCTGGTTCAAACGATGGTGGACCAGGTCCACGCCCAGTCCCCACGATCTCCGGCGTCGTCATCCCCTCTCGTGTGAGAATTGTGCGCATGACCCCGCCGCTGCCGCCCTCAATCCAATGAGGAATGGAGCCATTTCGGCCACGATCCCGCCTGCCCGAACTCCTTAAAACCTTCACTGTCCTCTCCTCGTCCTTTCCCCTCAAACCCCGACGCCTCCCGAGCTCCCTAGCACCCCGCGCCGTGCAAATCAGAGCCGCTGCTACACTCCGTCACCTCCAACCGCCTGTCGCCGCCGCTGTAGCCACCGCCAGACCGTGTGCTCGCCGTCGCCAGCTCTGCCGCACTCGTGCGATGCCAGGCAGCCGCATCCGAGATCCTCTATGCCATCGAAGACCCAAGCTCGCTGGTGTCCGCCTCGGTAAGCCGTTCCACCGGCCTGTGGCCGCGTTTTCCCGTCAATCTCTTCAGCCATTTGGGCTCTAAATCCTTCCTCTATCTTCGCCAAGACCTTCTCAACCTCGGCTACTCCTCCGCCATCGAAGATCCTCGTCGCAACGCCACCTTCACCATCGTCCCGTACCTCCGCCGCCGCAAATCTTTGCTATTCACCACCATTCACTGCCTCCCGGCCGTCGCAACCCCTCAGTGAGCTCTGCCTCATCTTCCTCGCTTCGTACCGTGGCTCACTGCCGTCCGCCAGGGGCCGGATGGTCGCCGGTGGCGACCATCGGGACGCTAGCCCCGCCGCGGCGCGGCCGCGCCGGCAGGGCGAGCCCCTTTCATCCGAGGCCGTCCGATCTGCCTCAGGGCAGGTCCGGACCGGCCACGTGGCGCCCTCACGGGCGCCCGCTTACCCCGCCACATAGGCGCCACCTGGGGCACCACGTCGGCTCCTCGGCCCGCCGTGGCTGCCGCGTGGCAGCCACGTGGCCACTTCCCACTGAGGCCGCGGTGGACTCGGTCCACCATGCGCCGTCCTCCGCTGTGTCGTCGACCGGTGGAGCCCGCTTGTCGGCGCCGACATCCGGCTTTGGTGACGCATTTAAATCGGTTAATTGCACAATAAATCAGTTAATAATTAAATTTGCATTAGAAACACAGTAAAACTTCAATAATTTATAACAAATTCATACGAGCTCCGATTAAGTCCATTCAAATTGCATTAAATCTAGAAAATTGCCAAGAATTCATTAAAAATATTTTCAGCTTATGTTTGCCTGCCCACATGTACTTTTCTAATTGTTTGTGCATTGTCTGTTATAGAATCCGACACCGGTTACTCTTCCATGTACTACAAGGTCGTAGCTGAGTACGTCGAGCCGGAGCAAGGCAAGTCGCACTGTAATCTTGATCATTTTGTACCTATTTTTCGCTAAAATACTTTGTTTATTTAAATAAACCGCATAATTTCATTACTTCATGTGGAGGGGTCATAACCTTTACATAGATAGGACTATGCCTTAGTATTTAAACCTTGTTCCTTATCACCTGGGTAACAACATGATAAGATTACTATTCTTAGGATGCTTAGCCATGCTTAGCAACTTAGTTCACCTAGGAATTAAATTTTATCATTATGTGGTTCAACTCAATGTCAGAAAATAGAACTTTGGATATGTTAATGCTAAATTACTAAAATTTGACCTAAATGGTGGGCTATGGGTGCATGGTTTTGCTTGTCGCACCCATGGCAATTAAGGACTGGTTCGTGGGAACCCCTTGGGCAATTATTCGTACTTTCCACAAGCCAGCGTGAGCAACGGCTGGGCTTGTAGCATCCCTTCTCCCTCTCCTAGGCACCGATGGTGAGGATGGACATGATGGAGTTGGGTCAGCCCGAGGTAGGGTTGATTGGCTTCCAAATCCATTGCGGCGCAAGGGGGATAGCCTGGCCGATGTGGGGCATCCTGGCGGCAGGTGCAACCTCAGTGTGGTGTGGATGGTTAGGGAGAGGTTACGTGAACGGTCCTGTCATAGCCTCTCGCGGGGTGTCGTGGTGACATGTCGGCACACGGGAATATGTGTGGGCTATGTCTTGTGGATACAGTTGTACACCTCTGATTAGAGTTAAATCTATTCGAATAGCCGCGCCCGCGATTATGGGCATGTTGGTCAAGACTCACCGTGATTAGTCTCACCTTCCTTTAATTAACTTGACCTAATGGAACTGGTGTTAGTTCAGATGGATGGTTGGGCCTGGTCAACGTGGTGTAACGTTGATCAGTGGAGGATTAATATTGTTCAATTAATCAATTTTTTTTACTGTTTGCGAACTACTAATGCTTACAACTGCTTTTATGCAAATGAAACCCTAGCCTATCCTTGCTCCTGCGTATTATGCATATTTGTGGGTGTGATTTGTTGAGTACTGTGGGTGGTACTCAGCCTTGCTCCTTTTCCCCCTCTCAGTGGTGGAGTACGCATCTGATGATGATCAACTAGAGGACTAGGCTGGCTGCGCCGTCAAGGTTCCTGTGGATTGGAAGCCCCGCTTGGCAAGCTATATATAGGCTTCGTTTATCTTTACCGCTGCATTTATGTAATATAATTTTATTCTGTTTGTAAGACGCACTTTGTATGGCAACTTGGAATTGTGTACCCTAGCTTTCCTGGACAGGGGTTTAATACACTTGAATGTTCATAATTTCGGTGGTGAATTTCTGAGCGTTACGAGTCGGACTCGGAGTAATTTAGAGTGGTGATCACAACCCCAACCTCCCTAGATCTGATCTCGAGCGGCTCTGGGCCATATTCGAGTCAAATTCCAGGATATTAGTTCAATTGCGTCAGACTTAGGTTGAAGATGTTCGTGGCGTTAGCGAGTCCAAGTGGGAAATTGACGATCTCCTCCTCCCCTAGCCCGATCTCGACCGGCTCAGAGTCAAGTCCAAGTCAAACATCGGGAAAAAGAGTTGTCCCTGGACTCGCTTGTCTTGGGAATCATCGTAGCAAGTTGCCAAAGATTGTCGTGGCCTTGAGCAAGCCGACTGGGCTGGGTCGGCCTGGTTCCTGGCCGATTGGGTGGAAACCGAGTCAGACAGGGAGAGGTTGCTGAAGTTGTTGGCGATGAAGTCGAGGCTCCCGAAGCTGATCGCTTGCTAGGGAAGAACTTGACGTCGTCGACTCTGGTGGTTGGATCCATAAGCCTTGTTGAAGATGATCTCGATGAAGCCCCTATCTGGCGCGCCAACTGTCGATGCTTTGTATCGTCATTAATTATATGGGGCTACTCATGAGACCAAAACATGATGGATTGCAAAGGAACACAAGACGAATTTATCCTGGTTCAGGCCCTCAGGGTGAGGTAATACCCTACTTTCAGCTGTTGTGTATTGTCTTTGAGGTTTCTCTGGTGAGATTATGATGTCGATCTGTCAATCTCTCTTCTTTTCTTCCCTAGGGGGCTCCTTACCTCCCCTTATAGACTGAGGAGGTAAGATTACATGATAGGAATCCCAGTCGGACTTGGCCAGAGGATTTCCTTTTAGGAATACAACATAACTGGCTAGGACTATATTCTTTTCCTTGTCTTGCAAGGCAACATACAACGAGTTCTATTGTATCCTTAATTACATGATCAGGCCCATCCTCTATCCGAGCGGTCACAATACTTTCCATGAGGTATCCGGGGCCCATGACCTACACAGGCAGCGGCGACGATGAGCGGTTGGAGTGGGTGGAGCGCAGCGGCGGTTCGGGATTACGGTGCTGAGGGGGTTAGGGTGCATGGGGAGCTCAGGTGTTTGAGGGAAAAGGAGCAGAGGAGCTTGGTGAGGGTTTAAGTAGGCACGGGAGCGAGAGATCGTGGCCGAGGTGGCCGAATTTGGCGAATAATGGGGGGCGGCTGTGGCAGTGTCGGGCGAAATCCACTTGGGATTGTGGGCGAGAGAAGTGGGAGACATTTGGGAACAGTTGGATGACTCGGTCCGCGTGGTTTGAACCGAGGGCGAGAGCGCGCGCGGCTAGGGCGAGGCGAAAATCCGACTCGCGGGACGACTCGATCCCCTCCGAATCGGCCGGAGGTTGGGGACGAAGCTAACCCACATGTCAGCTGGAGGGGTGAGGGGAGATGCGCTGCTGGCAGGCAAGCCCCAGTTGGCAGCGAGATAGAGCGAGGGAGGGCGTGCGGGGCGATCGGGCCATGGAGTAGGCCAAGAACAGGGACGGGCCATGGCCCAGGGAAAAAGAAAAGAAAAAAAAGAGGAAAAGGGAAAGGAAAAATGAAGAAAAGATTTCCAGGAGGTTTTTAATTCTGATAATCGTCTTTGATTTATTAAAAAATACTTCCAGTGCTCTAAAAATTCCAATATAAATCCTGTTAATGTATTTTGGCAAGAGGAATACAAGAAAAATATTCCCAGCCATGATGAATTGTTATTTTGTATTTTCACTATTAATTAATTTCCATTGCCTTAATTAAAATAATTTCTTTAAGCATTTTCTTAAGTTTATTTTTGTGTGGCTCTATTAAGGAAAAACTCAGGGTGTGACACCACTCCTGTTAATTTGATATTGAGTAAGAATCAATGGAATGGCAATCTTCCATGAATCATGTATGCTATTTGATCTTTTATGTTTCATGTGTCCTTAAAATGATCTTGGGAAGTCTATTATCATTTGGACTCACTTGGAGAGTACTACTCAGTGGAGAAAATCGTAATCAGATTATTTTTTTGTCCATCATTTTAACTAGCAGATGATAATTGAATTGTTTCTCTCTTTTTCTTTTTTTTTTTTGCCAAGTTTGGTGTATATGATAACTATCCAGCAGGAAGTCCAGCAACGCAAGCATCTCTATATGGGTCTCTACTTATCAATTTAAGGTGAGGCTAATATATTTAATTTTATGGCAGAGTAATTTTGCTAATCTATCAACATGTAACATCTTGTTTTTACCTAATAGAATTTATGAATGAAGATATATATTTGTTTGATCAGATTGTTAAATTTAAAATTTTAAGTATTTTTACTCGAATATAGTTTAGCAAACCCGTAAACTTTGTTAGACAAATATTTTTGTCTTCCGCTATAACTCACGGGCACTTAATTAGTGTTGGAAAATTTACGAGCTTATACAAATTAAACACAATTCACACACTAATCCGAGTAGGTAACAGACGTCATGCCCAAATCGTCGAACGAAACCACCAACTCCGAGTCGGATTAAGCAACTTCCCGCGCACTCCGATCACCTCCCTTACAAGTAGCCACTTACAGTACGAGATAACCGCAAACCACAAACTGTTCGAAGGCGAAGCAACGTGCGCGCGCACTCGAGCTTCTGACCATGTCGATAGTCAAACGGCCGGCCCGGCGACGGCCTATTGCCTCAGTGCACCGACGCCGTCCTGTCCTGGCGCAACGACGCCCTGAAGTTGCCCCTGCCGACGACGACAGGGGCACATCCAGCTCCAGCGACGACGACGCCGCCTCGCCCTCGCAGTATTCAACACCGGTGCCTCTCGGCGCTCCCATCGACGCCCGGTACGACCAGCGGCTCGCGAGGATATGTGCTCTCGGCGATCCCATCGACGGCCGCTACCAGCGGCTCTCCAAGATAGGTGGCGGCTCCTTCGGCGACGTGTACCGGGCGAAGGACAGCCGCACCGGCGAGATCGTCGCGGTGAAGTGCCTCCGGAGGGAGGACGACGATCCCGACGGGCACCAGCTTGACCGCGTGCTCGCCGGCGAGGTCCGCGCCCTCGAGGCGTGCCGGGGGCACCCGCACATCGTGCGGATCCTCGACCATGGCCGCCATCGCGACGTGAAGACGGGGCCCGAGGCCTACATCGTCATGGAGTTCGTGGGCCTCACGCTGGAGGCCAGCATCCGGCGGCACGGCGACGACGCCCGCCCGAGGCGGTACGCCGAGGGCGACGTTCGCCACCTCATGAGGCAGCTTCTCACCGGCGTCAGGAGGATGCACGAGCTCGGCCTCATGCACAGGGACATCAAGCCGGACAACGTGCTCGTCGACGGCCGCGGCACCCTCAAGCTCTGCGACCTCGGTTTCGCCCGCACCAAGGAGGAGGCCCCGCCGCCGTTCTCGAACCCCGTCGCCGCGCTGCTGTACCGGGCGCCGGAGGTGATGCTCGGGTCGACGACCTATGACGAGATGATCGACACGTGGGCGCTCGGCTGCATCATGGCGCAGCTCCTCGCCGGCGAGCGCCTGTTCTACGCGAGGTCCGAGGAGGAGATGCTCGTCCGCATTGCGGACGTTCTTGGCATGGACGACATCACTGGATGGAGTGGCTATGAGAACTGTATGATCCCGAAGGCGTTGCAGAGCGGGCGCCGGCGGCGCCGCAGCCGTCTGCGGCAGCTGTTCGCCTTCCCTGGGACGGCCGGTGGCTCCGGTCTGCCGGAGTTGTCGCCGGCAGGGTTCCAGGTGTTGCGTGGGCTGCTTAGGTGCAACCCGGAGAAGAGGATGACGGCGGCGCAAGCTCTCCAGCATCGTTGGTTCGTCGGAGGCAGAGTTGCCGGTCGGTCCGGGGCTCAGGGCTGAGTGATCTATAGCTGTGTTGCAGATAGTTGTTTCTACTCGTGAACTGTTGGAGTGATTAATCTTGGGCATTTTGTCGCCCAATTCCATATGTTCCGGAGCTTGTACAATAACAATAGGATAGCCCGTTGTCGGCCATGAAAATTGCCACTTGGAGGCATCATAAGCTTCTGGGACATGTGTACTCTTTAGAATTGTCGAGGCCTCACGCATTATCTCTGATATAAACCTTTCCTACTGAAAATGTTTGCATTCATCTTGAGATTAATTGGATTCTTATTTATGTAACTGAGGGATTGATGTCCTTTCTAAGATAATCCATTGGTTCTATGTGTGCCATACGGCGGAAATCGGGATCTAAACCATTTCTGTCATTAAAAAATCATTTATACGTTGGAGAGTTGGTGCTACTCTCTCCGATTTTTAATATTTATTGCTATTAACTTTTAGACATATGTTTGACAATTTGTCTTATTGAAAAAATTATGTAATTATTATTTATTTTGTTATGATTTGTTTCATCATTAAAGATGCTTTATATATGACTTATATTTTTATATATTTGTACAAAATTTTTAAATAAGATGAATTATCAAACATAGTTCCAATAGTCAACAACCTCAAAAACGAAAACCCGGAGGGAATCTATTTAACATTAGGTAAATATTTGTAGGGAACTCCGTCAAATTTTAGACCATACCCCGCAAAAAAAATAAAAATAGAAATTAGACCATACAACTGTATGATAAAGGCCAATTTTTTTATTTTTTATTTACAAAACTATATTCTTTTTGAAATTTGTAGAAATATACTTCTCCCGTCCTTCGGGAGGATTTCTTTTAAAAACCGCCTTGCCGAAGGGTGGCTTACATGACGTGGCATGGCTCAGGCAGCCGAGGGGCCTACATTTTTGCAGGTGGCCCCTTCCTGCCCTTCCAGAGGGCGGTTTATCGCCTCCAGGAGGCTGCTGCAAAATTGTAGGCACTCTCTGGACGAGAGGAGGGGGCCGCCTGCAAAAATGCTATTTGCTGCTGTAGGAGAGGACGGTTTATCCCCCTCCCGTATAAAATCGCTCGCCTCTCCTTGAAAATTCAATAAATCCAGAAAATCCATGAAAAAAAGAAAATATGGGTGAGGGGAGAGGATAAGGAAAGCGGCGAAGTAATTTTAGAAAATACTTTGTTTAATTATCTATTTCCTGGATTTTTTGGGATTTATTTGAGCAAGGAAAGTATTTTTGGTGAAATAAATAAGCTTCACAGCATTTAAATAAAAGAAAATCAAATTAAAACCCTTTCTTTGCCCTGGGCCGATTCCAGCCCATCCCTGTTCTCCTCTCCCTCCTCGCGCGCTGTGGCGACCCGCGGCCCGCGAGCGCCTGCGCCGCTTGCCTCTCGCCATCGGATTCATCTACGACCTCCGATCGGAGGACTCCTATGCAGCCCAATGCCGCCGCTGCGAAATCCGCTCCAATCTGCTCGTTCCGATGGGGTTTTGATCCAATTGGTTGCGGGGTTTTGATCCCCAAGACTTCCTCTCTCTTTCCCCTCAAGAATCGTGGCGCGAGATCGAAGGAACCGACGTCGATATGGACTCATGAAGCTTCGGGACTCCGAGAGCTAACCTAATCCGCCGCACCGCCGCATCCAAGCCGATCTAGTTTCCCCGCCGCTATAAATAGCACCTCCCGGCGCCCCTCTTTCCTCCACCATCCAAGCTCATTCAAGCCCTAGTGCCGTAGCACCTTCCCGATCCAATCCGCCACCGCCGCCGAGCTCTAGTCGTGCGCCGCCGTCGCTCTAGCCGCCCTTAGTGCTCGCCGCCACCTCGGTTAGCTTGGCCAGAGCGCGAGGAAGCTAGGCCGCCACCTCCCGGCCCTCGAAGATCGTTAGAGCTGCATCTCCACCGAGGACACGAACCCCTCTGCCGCCAAAAGCTCATCGTCGGTCAATTCCGCTACCGTTCATCGTCGTTTCACACACGGTGAGACTCGCCTCTTTCCCCTCTATCCAATTCGCTCATCACCGTGTCTCGCCGCGCCACCGATCACCGTTGACCCTGGGTTCCTGAGCTACCGCTGCCACTGCCGTCACCGGGTGCCGATGTGGCCACCACGTTGGCGCCAGGTCACAACCACCTCGGCCTCGTGGGTCCGATCCGTTTGGGATCAGATCCTAGCCGTCGGATCGTCGTGATTAGATGCTAGTCGTCCGATCCAACCATAGTTGATCTCGGCCCTTAGATCTTTAGGTTAGATCCTAGCCATCCGATCTGGGCTTGGTTAGATCTAATCTGCCCGATTCAACTTAAATCCGAGATCGAATATGGACCGTCTGATCCACCCCGATCTAATCTGGGCCGCTAGATCTTTGTGCACCCCTTGGTGGACTCGGTCCAACATGCACCCGAGCCTCTCCTCTCCCTGACTGGTGGGGCCCAGGTGTCAGTCACCTCTCTCTCCTATGTTGACGCCATAAACCTTTTCTTGAATTAAAATAAATTAGTTTAATTCTTTTAATAGGCTATAAAAGGGTTTAAACTTCTAAAATTCATAACTAATTCATTCAAACTCTGTTTGGGGTGATTCAACTTGTAAAATTCCTTAAAAATTAAGATCTACCCAATAAAAATATAATATTGTACTGTTACTATGTGCTTATGTACTGTTTTGCTCTTTTTTTTATTGCCTTTAGCCGCTGACGTTCCAGAAGAGTCGCAATTTCTCGAGGAGAGTTCGGAAGCGTGTGCAGAGTAGCAAGGCAAGTCACATAGATTCCTCAACACCTTTGAACATATTTTACCTATGTTTTAAGCTATATTTTCCTTCAACTATGCATTTATTTTCATAATGTCTTGTGGAAGGGCAACCCTTATCCTTGATTATGGCCTTATTGATTTGATTACCTATCATTGTACCTATAGGAGTAATGTGACTTGCTAGCTTTAATTACTGGTTAGCTAGAATAATTCTAGGATTCAGCTTAGTCATCCTTAGAAATTGTAGCATAACTTATGCGCCATCACCTAAACATTAATTACATGATCGAGTTCACATTGAAATGATGATTCAGTTTACGACTGAAGTCATGAGAGGATAACTTAATGGTCCACTAAAATTTGACTAAATAGTGGGTTGTGAGCACCAGGGTTGTGAATGTTGCTAGCGGTGCTCATGACAGTTAAGGACCGGTTCGCGGACTACTTGTTGCGAAGCAACACTCGTGCTAACCACAAGCCAGAATGGGTAATGGCGGGAACTAAAGTGTGATCCATTCAACTGGAGGCCCCACTGTGTGTTGTGGCTGTGTCAATAAGACCACCATGGTTGCATCAATAAGTCCATGTCTTGGGCATTGGATCGTTTCCCTGTTGGGGGCCTGATCAGCTCCTGCCGGAGACTGGTGGTATAGCGGGCGGTACTCTTGTTGTGCGGATTACATGGAGGGTCTGTGGAAGCCATGGGCCCCAGGTACCTCATCACAAGCATATGGGCCACTCGGACAGAGGATGGGCCTAACCTCGTAATTAGAGATATGATAGAACCCGGCAGACTTTGGCTTGTACAATAAGGAATATACAGTCATAGTCGGATAGATTATATCTCTAAGAGGAGATCCCTTGGCTGTAATCCGGCTGAGACTCCTACCTTGTACCCTTGTCCCCTAGTATATAAGGGGAGGCAGGGCGCCCCCTGAGGGCAGATAGAGATTCATCAGAATCATACATCCTCAAAGGAATACACCATAACTGGACATAGGGTATTACCTCACATCGAGGGCCTGAACCAGTATAAACTCCCTGTGTTCCTTTGCAGTCCACCGAGTTTCGATCAACAAGTAGCCCTATAATCATATTGCCAGTGTAAAACATCGATAGTTGGCATGCCAGGTAGGGGCTTCGCCGAGATCAACCTCAAGCTCGATGGATTCGACACCTGGAGTCGACGGCAGCGGATTCTCCCACGGAGACACGATTACATTCGGAAGCCTTGACTTCGTCGTCAACCAACTCGGCAACCTCACCTTGGCCGAGTCAGATCAAATCCGACCGGCCGAGGAACCGGCCGACTCCACGCCAGTCGACCTACATGACATTGCAACAACCCTCGTCGATTTGCTACGGCAATCTTCTACTTCGCTGGGCCTCGGGACAACTCTCTCCTTCGGCGTTCGACTCGGGCTTGGCCTTGAGCTGGCCTGGGTCGAGCTAGGAGGGAGAGAGATCGTCGATCTCCCAAGCAGATTCAGTGATGCCGCAGACATCTACAATCTACATCCAACGCGGTAGACTCGATCCTCTACGGTTCAGTTTGGACATGGCTTAGAGCCGTTCCAGATTGGATCTAGGGAGGTCGGAGTCATCCTTACCCCGATGAACTACTCGGATTCCAACTCCAAGTCGGACAACAGTTTGAACACTAGTTTGGACACCAGTTTGGTGAGCTTCCTTCTGCCCCGAGAAAATTTCATGGCTCCAACCCCTCCGCCGGAGGTGCGCTGAGTACAACAGGAGCAAGAAGAGGAGGCCCACCGACCGCGACAACAATAGGAGGCCGAACACGAGGCTCGCAATGACGAGCTACGCAGGGCTAGGCGAACCGCTCAGCAACAAATCCTTCAAACTAGAGTCGGCGACCACGACGTTTTTGCTACACCTCAACAGAACATCGTGGTCGCTGCAAATCTACTGGATACACTCTAGTTTGGGCCTGATCACCAGGCCACCCCGACGATAGCAAGGATAAAAGCCATGATCACCACTACCGCATGTCAACAGTATCAACAGTCAGGCGATATCCTCATACCGACCAATCGGTCGGCTTCCCCAACGGCAGTCTCATCAGCCTCAAAGCGACGCCGAGCGGCCGACTCTAGTCAGCTGCACACGGAGTCACGCCAAACATCACTCGGCAACCCCAACAACAACCGGCGGCGTCGAAGCGACCGTCGGGACAATCAGGAGCTCCGAGGCCAACAATGGCGTGACCTTCGGCAGGACATCAACGCTTGGCGTCTCAAACGAGAGGAAGACGAGCAATGCCGACTAGAAGACGAAAACGAGCGCTTCGGCCTCCACCACGAGTGGTTTCGCCGCCGTATTTGAAGTCGGAGCCCTCAGGAAGATGAAGGAGTATCGGCCTTCACCCACGAGCTGCAACAAGTCGACTGGCCATCAGGTTTCAAGCTGACTGGAATTGAAAAATACGACAGGAAGACCGACCCCGAGTCTTGGCTCACAGTTTACACTCTGGCGATCCGAGTAGCCGGAGGAGATCACAAAGCCATGGCTAACTACCTCCCAGTCGATCTAGCCGACTCGGCGAGGACATGGCTAACGGGACTTCCCAAGCAATCAATCGGCTCCTGGGGTGAACTCTGGGAACGCTTCATCGCCAACTTTTAGGGAACATACAAGAGGACATCTTCCTAGTACGACCTATATCAATTGCGTCAAATGAAGAATGAGTCTCTTCGTGACTTCATCAAGAGGTTCTCTGGGAAGAAGAATTCAATCCCGATGATCAAGGACGAGGTCATCATCGCCGCCTTTTGAAAAAGAGTCAAACACGCCCTGTTGGTTGCTAAATTCACTCGGAAGCCTCCCACCTCTGTCAAGGCTCTATTCGACATGGCAAACAAGTACGCCGACTTGGCCGACGCTGTTGCTGAGGCCCTCGATGACAAAAAGGCATCCTGACAGAAGAAGCAGAAGGACACCGACGATGCGGCCCCGACTAAGGCTGGGAACCGCAAACGCAAGTCAGACGGCTTCATTGTGGCAGTCGATCACAACCGTCTTCGACCTTCAACAATTGGAGATTATCAGAACAACAAATGACATGTTCGGGGGCTCACAAGCTCAAACGCAAGGATGGCATCCCCACTCCCAAATACCAAACAGCTAAGTCGCTTTCTGATAAATTTTTCCTCACTTGGCTTTGCCAATGCCGCAGCCGCTTACACCTAATAGGTGCGCAAGCTGCGCATTTTTTTTCTATTTTTGCTCTTAATGATTGCAAAAGTACTCGAGTAGCATAAATTCCGATTCGTGAAACTTTGCTCCATGAAAGACGAATTCAAGTCACCCAAAAAGCGTGTCTGGGAAAGAGCCTTGAGCCAACTCCCGACGCTAGGGGGCTATGACTAGTCAGGCAAAGTGCTTAAACGTAAGGGGTCAACTACTCGGGGAAATTAATATCAAAAGGAGGAAGAACATGTATTTACATATATTGCAAAATACATAAATTTTCTTCGGGTGATTGTTTTCATCATCAGATGCTACTCATCCAGTATGTTTATAATGTAGGGCCAGTTCTGGATACGCGTAACAAGAACTCGGGGCTACGAGCCTATCTCCTACGCTCGGGGGTTGGACCGGTCTGCCAAAATACGCTCGGAATGCTCCATGAGGGCTACCGACCGAGTACTTACACTAGTCGGGACGTCATCTTCCCCGATTACGTTCCATGTGAGCTAACAACCAACCTCCGTTGCTAGTCATGGGTCGTATACCACTCGGCTGGGTGAGGTATGCCCCATGAGGGTCGCCAGCCGAATCCTACGCTAACGCTAGGTTCGGGTACCTTATTCGGTCACAACTCGGTTGGGTAAGGTATGCCCCATGAGGGTCGCCAGCCGAATCCTATGCTAATGCAAGGTTCGGGTACCTTATTTAGCTAATAACCGACCTGCGGTGTTAGTTAGAGCTCGGGTACCACTCGGTTGAGTAAGGTATGCCCCATGAGGGTCGCTAGCCGAATCCTATGCTAATGCAAGGTTCAGGTACCTTATTCTGCTAACAACCGATCTCCGGCGCCAGTCGAGGCTCGGGTACAACTTTGCTGAGTTGGGTGTGCCCCCCGAGGATCGCCAGCCGAATCCTACGAGATTCGGGTACCTTATTCAGCTACAATTTTGCCAGGTTGAATACAGTACGCCCCATGAGGGTCGCCAGCCGAATCCTATGCTAATGCTAGGTTCGGGTACCTTATTTGGTCACCACTCTGTTGGGTAGGGTACGCCCCATGAGGGTTACCAGCCGAATCCTATGCTAATGCAAGGTTCGGGTATCTTATCTGGCTTTACCGAAGTCAGAGAAGACATGTATCGTCAAAGCGCATCCAGAATTCTCATGCACTGCGTCACACCTGAGGAGGGCAAGCAGATTCTACAATATACTTGCTCAAGCATCTGTGGCAGCCATGCTGCATCCAGAACATAAGTCGAAAAGGCTTGCGAACAGGGATTCTTCTAGCTGATTGCGGTTAACAACGCTGGAGTACTCATCCTGACATGAGATGGATGCTACTTTTATAGGGCTATGCTGGGTAGGTCGGTTTAGGCTGGCTTATTCAGTAGCAGGCCACCAAGATATGAGTTTCTACAGTAGCATGCTCAATTTGGGCCGCTTGCGGGTTGTGTTGAAAACACAGTGCTGGTTCTACCAACAGAGACCGATTGAGTAATCAGATATGCTTCATAAAAGCCGACTGCTGAACACATGTGTTCAAATATCTGTGTTATTAACCAGGTATTGAGGATATATTCTTATAAGGATCATAAGCTGGTCTTCATTAAAAATAGGGATGCAGGTATTTCTCAAGTACACCTGGCCACATGTTAGATTAAAATTCATAAAGTGGTACTGGGCCTACATGCTTGGCCAACATTTGCCATGAGCAAATATTCTTTCCAGCTGACATGACGCTGAAGAGTCTAACTTCCGAGTGGGACGTTGCTCGGGAAAGACTATAAACACCTTTTCAACTGACATGAAGCTGAAGAGTCTAATTTCTGAGTGACATGCTACTCGGGAAAGACTATAAATTATTTCCGGTTGATATGATACCGAAGAGTTTCATATACGAGTGATATACTACTCGGGAAAGAGTATAAACTATTTTCGGCTGATATGATGCTGAAGAGTCTCATATACCAGTAGTATACTACTCGGGAAAGACTATAAGGTTAAAGATCTTTGACTTTATGTTTAATTGTTTTCACAATTAAGCACATAGTCGGGGGCTACACCTAATAGGTGCGTCTATTCGGTGCACACTATTCATCGACATGGAGCCCTTCATAGCCTCGCTGCCAGCTGACATGAAGCAGGATTCAGGAAGAAGAAGCACTCGGACAAAGACTACTCGGGAGCAATGCACTCGGGCAATCTTCACCATGGAGGATGAGCACTCGGCATCAGCTGTGACTCAACTATGAAGGTCTCAGGGGCTGTGGTGGAAGCCATGGGCCCCAGGTACCTCATCACAAGCATATGGGCCACTCGGACAGAGGATGGGTCTAGCCTTATAATTAGAGAAATGATAGAACCTGGTAGACTTTGCCTTGTACGATAAGGAATATACAGTACTAGTCGGGTAGATTATATCTCTAAGAGAAGATCCCTTGGCTGTAATCCGGCTGGGACTCCTACCTTGTACCCCTGTCTCCCAGTATATAAGGGGAGGCAGGGCGCCCCCTGAGGGCAGACAGAGATTTATCAGAATCATACATCCTCAAAGAAATGCACCACAACTGGACGTAGGGTATTACCTCACTGCGAGGGCCTGAACCAGTATAAACTCCCTGTGTTCCTTTGCAGTCCACCGAGTTTCGATCCAACGAGTAGCCCTATAATCATATTGCTGGTGTAAAACATCGACAGGGTCCAGTCACAACTCCTTTCCGAGGTACCATAGTGGTATCAAGGTGTACAATGATATGTTGTGGGGTTGTGTCTTGTGGGTAAATTGGTACACTTCTGGCCAGAGTAAAACTAATCGAATAGCCATGCCCGCTGTTAATGGGCAGGCCTAGCAATGTTTTCTGTGATTAGTCTCACACTACCTTAAATGAATAATGAATGGTGGAATATGGTTAGCTCCAGGTTGGAGTGGTTGGGCCTATACCGTTTTGGTGAGTGGTATAGTGATGATTAACATTGTTTAATGGTCAATGTTTTATTACTCTCTTAAATGTTTTATTATATGCTATTTATGCAACTCGAGCCATATTATGCCATCCTTTGCTATCCTGTGCACTTGCATATTTGTTGTGTGGCTTGCGGAGTATTTCATATACTCACCTTGCAATAAACAATCATCATCAGAGGAGTACTATAGCGAGGAGGATTTATTGAAGGACTAAGCGGGAGCCTAGTCAAGTGCATGGAGTGGGACTCATCATGTCATTCGTAGTTTATTCCCGCTGCTTAGACTTTATTATTTTGAGAGGTGCCATTTGCCTCTGTAATAAATGCACTTCGTTATGTAAATAATAACTTTGTTATCAACTTTATCATGTGTGCCTCGGTTGATTCCTAGACGAGGATTTACACACAACAAAGCACCTAAATTTTGGATGGAAATTCTAGTGTGACAGTAAATTATTTTGTTCAATTAATATTAGCGAGGACTATGTTTGTTCCATATACTGGTAGTGCGTAGATTGAAGACGATGGTTTTGTACATCTGCAGTACTTGAAATTGGCTAATACTATAGGCTTAAAGTTATTTAGCTTGACTTAAATTTGTTGCATGAGCAGATATGACAAGGTGGTTTTTTAGTTATTTCACAGTGAAGAAAATGTTAGATATGGGATAGATGGTGTAGATCTATCAGATTTAAAGACGGTGATAAAGGGCATTGATGGAGCGATAGAAAGAAGTTTTTGGGGCTGTGTGCAACTGGTTGATGCGAGGGTTTCGAATAGATCCACATAATTTTAGGATTACAGTGCATGCCATAGTCAGCTGTGTAGCCGAAGGGCTTTTTTGAAAACTAATGCCGGTGGATTGCACCGAAACATGGAGAAGGTATGTGGAGATGGAATTCGAGCGTGGTTGGCCATTTCCCATGCTAGTCCAAGTGTATGAGAAGGAGAGTAACATGGATATGGCTAGGCAACACGAGGAAGGTTTAAGTTTAGTGCAACACCATGAGGAAACTATGAAGGAACACAGGAGTGACCATGCAGAAGTTGATATTGAACCAAATGGAGAAGCCGACGAGTGTCGATGTTTTACACCGGCAATATAATTATAGGGCTTCGCGGCAAGAGGAAACTCGGTGGATTGCAGAGGAACGCAAAGAGATTTTATACTGGTTCAGGCCCTCGATGTGAGGTAATACCCTACGTCCAGTTGTGGTATTATTCCTCTGAGGAGTTATGTCGATCAATGATCTTTTGTGTTGTTCTTCACCCTCAGGGGGCGTCCCGCCTCCCCTTATATACTGGGGGCTAGGGTATAGGATAGGAATCCCAGCCGGATACGGCCAAGGGATTTCCTTCTTAGAGATAGATCTTACCCAGCTAAGACTGTACATTCCTTATTATACAAGGCAAAGCCTATCGGGTGCTACTATATCTCTAACTATAAGACTCGGCCCATCCTCTATCCAAGTGGCCCATATGCTTGTGGTGAGGTACCCGGGGCCCATGGCCTCCACAGTAGCCCCTGAGACCTTCATAGTTGAGTCACAGCTGATGCCGAGTGCTCGTCCTCCACGGTGAAGATTGCCCGAGTGTATTGTTCCCGAGTACTCCTTGTTCGAGTGCTTCTTCTTCCCGAGTCCTGCTTCATGTTAGCTGGCAGTGAGGCTATGAAGGGCTTCATGTTGGTGTATGAATAGTGTGCGCTGAATAGGTGCACCTATTAGGTGTAGCCCCTGACTTTGTGCTTAATTGTGAAAACATTTAAACATCAAGTCAAAGATCTTTAACCTTGCAGTCTTTCCCGAGTAGATTACTACTGGTATATAAGACTCTTCGGTATCATGTCAACCAGAATATGATTTATAGTCTTGCCGAGTAGCATGCCACTTGTATATGGGACTCTTCAGCTTCATGTCAGCTGGAATAGGGGGTTTATAGTCTTTCCCGAGTGGCATCCCACACGGAAGTTAGACTCCTCAGCGTCATGTCAGCTGGAAAAGATATTTATAGTCTCTCCCGAGTATTGCACTACTCGGAAGTTAGACTCTTCAGCATCATATCAGCCGGAATAACGCTGCTCATGGCAACTGTTGGCCAAGCATGTAGGCCGAGTACCACTGTATGAAAATAAATCCATTGCGTGGTCAGGTGTACTCGAGAAAGATACCTACATCCCCAATTTTAATGAAGACCAGCTTGTGATCCTTGTAAGGATATATCCTCGAGACCTGGTGGATAAAACAGATACCCAAACATATATGTTTAGCAATAAGGCTCTCATGAAGCATGTCTGTTTACCTCATCGGTTCCTGTTGGTAACACCAGCACTGTGATTTTAACACAGCCCGCGAGCGGCCCATTATGAGCGTGCTACTATAGAAACTCATATCTTGGTGGCCCAGTGCCGATTGTGTAGGCCCAAGCCCATTTAGTCGGCATAGGCTCTATAAAAGACGGGGAGAGAGAAAAAGATTTCTCCATCTTCCCCAAAGTGACCAATCATTTCGTCTTCCGCCTCCGCACCTAAATTTCACCTTTTGCTTTGCTAGGGTTTGCTGCTACTTGTGTTCCCCACTAGAACTCGGGCGATTCCGATCTTCTTTGTCTATTCCAAGCCACCAATCACATTTCCCCCAAACCTCTCCGCCCCCAACCATGTCGAAAGTTTCGGATTCTGTGGGTGCGTCGAAGAATGCCTGGCCGACTTCGGATTGTGGCGCGGTGAAGCTGAAGTTGCTGGAGAATCAATTGAAGCTGCAAAGCCAGGAGGTGATTCATTGGCAGCCGGCTAAGGGTGAGTCGGTTCCAAATCCCCGATCCGGCGAAACTGTAGTATTTGCCTCTTTTTTCGACCGGGGTTTGTTCCTTCCCTCTTCTGCATTCTTCCGCCGCATCCTTGACTTCTACGGGTTGGAGTTGGTGAATTTGAATCCCAACTCAATCCTTCAAATGTCCATATTCGTGACTCTCTGCGAGTGTTTTTTGGGTGTGGAACCCCACTTCAACTTCTTTAGCCATTTGTTCCACATTAAACCCCAGCCCTCCAAGAGTAACATCCAAGTGATCGGGGGGCTGGTCTTCTGTTGAGGAGCGAGAGGAAGAAAACATACATCGATCTCCCTTTGAAATCTTCCTTGAAAGGTTGGCACAAGGAGTGGTTCTATTTCTCAGATCTAACACCCTCCTTGCGTCCATTCACCGGCTTGCCACCAGTGGTTTCACCAAATTGGTCATCAGACCCAACTTTTGAGGAGATGGGCCAAGTGCATCAATTGTTGGTGAAATTGGATAGTTTCAAGAAAGCCGGCCTAACCGGACCTTGGGTGGCCAGGCGTTTTCTGACTCGGCGCATCCAGCCACTGATGCTGAGAAGCGCATTTGGCTGGGATTATCTGGGAAAATATGACCCTGACCGAGTCAGCCACGAATCGGCCAACAAGTAGAAAGTGACCGAAACCCTGTTTGGTTATTTCTCTAGCGGGGTGGTCGAGACCGAAGATGAGAAACGCCGCATCGCGTCTTATAGCCACAATCGGCCCCGTCCCGAGGTAACCCTCATCTTTCTTCTGTAATGAATGCCAGTGGACTTGTATCTATGATTGCCCATCATTGTGTGATGTACTTTGTTGAATCATCTGTAGTGGTGTGAGGACTTCGACGATGACTCCCGCCCGTTGTTAGCCTCCAAGTCAAAGAAGAGGCCAAGAAGTCCTTCTGCTGCCCAACCCGACTCCAAGAGAGCGGGGAAAAGACCAGTTACGTATCAGGGCAAGAAGGCCATGATGCCAAGTGCCGCGGCAGGAAGCCTGAGGATAAGGGACACAGCCGGTGTGGCACCTAGGCCATCAAGTCCTAGACCGGGACCAGCGGAGCTGAGCTCAACATGGTCGAGCCTGTCAATGGTGCCGCCCAGTACGCAGCCAGGGCAAGCGCTGCGAGTACCCAAGCACCCGAGCCGGCCATACCGCAAACAAGGCCGACTCAGGAGAGAACGCCACCGCCAACTACCCTGCCGACTGGCTCGACAGTCGGTCGCAGCGCGCCGTCGGGGCCTAGATCACCCGGTGGGAAACTTAAGTTCTCCAAGAGGTGAGCTGTTTTGGATCTTCTGGAATTCTTGCCCGCTGTAGCAGTGTTCTGATATTTGACTTGTTATGCAGGAAACGTGCCGATATTGATCTTAAGGAGACCGCACCGGCTGCTCTGATTGTTGAGCCTGCCCCAGCCGAGCCGGCGCCCGCGAGCATACCTGCCGGGCCAGAGGCCGTCCCAGTCACGGAGACTGAGATGGTCCCGACTGCGGGGCTGCCGGCGCCGGCTGACCAAGGGGCTGTTGTCGAAGTTGCCGTCCCAGCCCCTGAGCCAACGCCTGCCGTTGAAGCCTTGGCCGGAGCTCCCGAGTCAGCCCTCGAGCCAATGCCTGCCGTTGAAGCCCTTGCCGGAGCTCCCGAGTCAGCCCCCGAGGCTGCAAGGGCTGCTGATGTGGGGGCCAGGACTCCATCGCCGCCATGGTCATTCTCGTTGTCGCCGCCGCCTGAAGCATCAAACCTCCCTAGGATTGAGGCACCACCATGTAAATTTGCCAGGACATTCCGGTGGACGGTGCCCGACGGGACCGCGAAAAGGTACAAACATGACGAGACCGCGGTGAAAAAGGAGCTTGAGAACTTGCTCCAGGCCACGATTACCGCCTCCCAGGGGATTCAGGTGTCGTCTTCGTTGTGCTGGAGTCTTGATAATCTTCCTTGTGTGAGCGTTCTGTCAACTGACTCTGCTCTGACTTGCTTTTCTCAGAAACTCGTCGACCGCGCCGAGAAGATGAACAAGGTCCTGACCAAGGTCGCCCCTCATCTCCAAGAATTGGACTAGCTCCGGGAGCTGAAGACCACATTGGAGGGGCGGGAGACTTGGCTGAGGGATGCCATTGCTCAGCTTAGGACCGAAAAGTGGGACCAAGCCAAGAAGATCACAGGTAAGTTCCCCACATAAACCTCCCTGACCAAGCCCTTGTTGTGATTCCTCCAGCTATGTTGTCTCCCGACTGCCCTGTTGTGTCCTGACTGCCATGCTGAGTACTTGACTGTTTTGATGTGCAGCCCTCGAAGCCGAGTTGGAGGCCCGAACAGAGGAGAAAGTCTGGCTAGAGGAGGCCGAGAGAGCTAGGGCCAAGCTTGAAAGAAGCGAGGCCAATCTGACAAAGGCCAATGCTGAGGTCGAGCAAGAGAAGGCCGATCTGAAGAAGGCCGCTGACAAGCTCGAAGACGAAAAAACCGAACTGGAGAAGGCCACAGCCAAGTGGGAGGCCGACTATAAAAGTAAGCCTCCGCCCTAAAAGTGACTTTAACCAATCCATTTATTGCTCTATCTACCATTTTGCCTAACGAGTTTACTCGTCGGTGAACCCGGGTAGCTGCAAGAGTCAATTCCCAAGCCCAATTCAAGGCTTACAGAGATGAGATAAGACTTGTCCGGTGGTCACGGGAGGCCCTTGTCGAGTCGGTGAAAGGGCTCCTTGACCTTATAGATCCTTGCCACGTGGGAACCAGCTACACCAGGATCCCCCAGGTAGAGGCGCGCCTTGAAGATGCACCGAGTGCCCTGAAGAGGTACTCGGATGAGCGTGTTATTGCCGGCGTGGCCTAGACCATGGCGATGACCAAATCCATCTACCCAAGGGCAGACATTGAAGCCATTGGGGAGGGGTTTGCCGAGGAGACGATGCCTGAGGAGGCTCTAGAGCTAATAGCCGGGGCAAGGCCGACTACGGAGATAATCACCCAAGACCTGGGTCTGTAAGAGCAATATATCATGTAGTCGGTATGCAGAAACTTTGGTGAGTACATGTGTAAATATATGTGCAATGCCGCCAAGCCCTAAGTTGTTACTCAGTTGTCATTAGTTTTACCCGACTATATGGTCTACGCCAAGTTAGTCTATAGGAACTTAGTAAAAATCGTTCACCAGAAAGCTGTACTCGGGCAAACGTAATAGAGTCGTAATAAAACTTCATAACTTAAGTAACACAGGCTCGTATATTATTGACAAAGCACATATGATACATGCAGCCCCCGACTCACTACTCGGTTGGGACAAGTGGCATAGTGAGTCGAGAAAGAACTGTACACATGGAAAAAATGTAAAACTTAGGTATAGAAAGGACGTAGCTGTAATATATTCCATGAGTTGCTGATAAGGGCACCGTCTCCGGTCTTCAGTCGGTAGGCGCCTGGCCGCGTGACCTTGGCTATAATGAACGGCCCTACCCAGATTGGGGATAATTTGTGCCTGTCTTTCGTGGTTTGTATTTTCCTCAAGACGAGATCCCCGACCAAAAAGGCACGGCCACGGACATTGCGATTGTGGTAGCGACGCAGGCTTTGTAGATACCTTGCCAACTGGATTGTTGTGATGTCCCTTGCTTCTTCCAACTGATCTAATTTGACCAATCGGGTATTTTTGGAGATGTCTTCTGAGTAGGCCCGAACTCGTGGAGAGCCGAACTGTAACTCGGTAGGTAGCATAGCCTCAGCACCGTAGACCAGGAAGAAAGGGGATTGCCCTGTTGCCCGACTAACCATGGTTCTGAGAGACCAGAGAACAGATGGGAGTTCTTGTACCACACCAGCCCGCATATGGTTGTAA